>JAUMHA010177716.1:0-45441 GCA_032359765.1 Saxidomus gigantea
TTATGATACCTCTTCCTATTTTATTACGTCGGGTAGTTAAAGAATATTAGAGCCAATAAACAATAGTTATTTAATAACAGCTTTTATCAATCTTACTTAGTGGTGCAAGAATTGTTTAAAGTACTTCCTTTGGGAAAATGTTCTTTATTGAGTGTTTAAAACTTTTATAAATGTTTTTTCAGGTTCCCGGCTAAGATCAGATCTATCAATGAGGATGATATGCAGGTGTTGATACATTTTGATGGCTGGAACCAGCGTTATGACGAGTGGATTGATATGACCTCGGACCGTATACGACCTCTTGTAAGGCATTCTGAACGCAAGGAGAAGAGTAAACGTGTAAAAGGAGATCGTAGAAGTTCATTTACCAGTCCTGTTAACAGGAAACCGCCTAGAGTAAGTAGATAAGGACAGATATTGATAATCTAGATGTGAACAGTTCTGCTAGAAGTGTTTTAACATGTATTTTCTTGTAAACCTTACTGTGCCTAGGAAAGTTACTGGTAGTACCGTACTGAAGATTTTGTGAGCAGTGTAGACCATAAATGGCTTTGAAGTTAATGGATTATTGTTGATGAATTTGCATAGAGTACCCTTATGAGCAATGAATTACATGTTCATGGTCTGCTAGTGTCCCAAGACCAGTTGAGCATTAACTAGAATAGTTAACAAAATGTCTTTGAGTATCTAGGCTTAGTAAGACCTCAGTTTGCATAACAAATATTTTATTTTACAAAACACAAAATACAGTAAATGATAAAAAATTAAATTCAGCAGAATTTTTTTTTAATGTGTTATTTAATTTATCTACATGTATAATGTAATGTTGCTTTTTGATGTTGATTTATTGTTGTTGAATAGGAACATAAGGTAGGCGATGCCGTGTATGCCAAGTGGACAGATTGCAAGATGTATCCAGCAAAGATTACAAACATAATGCCCACAGGTATACTGCTGGTGATAATTTAGATATTTGCTTCCTGGTTTCCATACTAGTCTGTAAATAAAAAGTGTGTGAAGACATGTAAATGAAACAAAATGTTTATGAGGAATCAGTTTTTTGAAAACTGGATCAGTATATTTTATCCACAAGAAGATTTCAGCAACATATAATGCCCCATTATTATATACTGCATGGTAAATGCTCTTAATGGAGGATGTATTTTGATAGATACAATTTAAAATGTCAGCAGTATTCAAGGTACAAGAGCGTACAACTTTGGTGGATTCAGATATTTTTGTAGTATATGTGAATGGAATTTGCTTGCTGGTAGTCATAGCAAATGGTTTCGGTATTTATAAGTATCTCGGAAAGTTGAAGCTTCCAGTAACAAAGAATACAATCATGCATAGACATTTTTTAAGAGAAATAAAGGTTTGTTTAAGTTGGATATGCAAAGGCTGTGTACAGAAATTGAGACATCATAGAATAGTATAGCTGTACCTAAGGAGACTTGTTAGCCATATGAAATACATAAACTTTTGTATTTAAAATTTATAATACATGTAATAATTATTAGGCAAATAATTTCAGTGCTACAGTACATGTATAGTAAATAACATATATAGGAATGTGTAGAAATTGCAAATGTTTCAGAATTATATGCTATTTAATATTCATGTGATATTTTGTTGACTTTTGACATAGTTATACAGTGTGATCTGTATAAGTGATTGAAGTCTTGTTTTAAAATGTTGTACAATGGGTTTAACTGGTACAAGTTCCTCTGTAGATAGCAGAAAATGTAAGGTGTTCGAAGAACTTCAAACTCTTGATTGTTTGTTCTTTCAGGATCATATGAAGTGATATTTTACGACGGTTTCAAGAAGCTAGTACAGCCCATTAATATAAGGCCTATGCCTAGTGAGTACAAGGAAAAGGTATGTGGGTAGTTTAAGTGATATTACCCTTCAAAGTGACCATCATAGATCTGTTGAAGCATATTAGCACTGATTTTTACTCTTAAAAAGTGAATATTGCCTGTGAAAAATTAGTTAAATATGTGAATCTTTGTAACTGTTATATTTCTGTTGAAAAGTGTGAACATCTTTTTTAATATTGATAACCCATGTATTATGTAAGAGTTCATTTTAGTTTCTGTTTACTAGTAAGAGAAGTCTATAAGATATATTTCTTAATGTTTTCAAAACATTCAATAATGCAGTAAGGCCACTGTTGTTTTGGAAAAAATAACACATACAGGAAGATATTGAAAAGCTAGTTGAAAATAAAAAAAATGAAGAAGAAGCTAAGATGTTAAAGGGGAAACTTCTTTTGTATCTCCTTGGTAGGATTATTTCCATGAGGACTAATTTGCAGTGTAATAATTTACTTGTACACATAGGCCTTGACCTTCTAAATTTAGAAACATATAGGTGTCTAAAATGAAAGTAAGGTATTTTTTGGTGCACTTTTTGTTTGAAAAAACTTTTTCTGGCAAGAGTACAGTGTTAGTTATTTATTGTATTTGATATCTTTCTGGTATATTCAGTACTAGATGTTTAAATTGACTGTTTATAGGCATGGCGTTTGTCTGGGTGATATGAAAAGTACTGTATGAAACTTTTTTCATTTTTTTATATCATTTATATTTCTGACTCTTATTTTTGCTTGTATTTCAGACATTTGAGATAAATCCTGTACCAGAAAATGTACTAAAGAAAGCAAAACTGAAACTTGACAGCACAGAAACTGCAGGTAGATCTATTTCAGTAGTTTACTTTGATACTTGAATATCATGTAGAAACAGGAATGTGAAAACTGTTCTTTTACTTTGCTATAAGAAGTTACAGGGAGCAAACATACTGATTCTTTGAAAAGATAAATGAGAGTGTATATTATACAGATAATAAGTTGTTAGCGTTGGTGGGATAGTGGTTAGGATGACAAAAGATGACCTGGATTCAATCCTTGGTCTTGCAGCTTGAGGTGTGGCGTTTGGAAAGAGACTTAATGCCACATGTCTCAGTCCACACAGCTGTAAAATGGGACAAGTAATGAAAACTGCTGGTTCTCTCACAGATAGGTGATTGAGTCCATTATAGGTGATGTCTGTAGAGTGTTCAATATAAGTTGCCAGAGTTTATTTTGTGATCAAGCTAAAACAAATTAACGTATCAAGTTACCTTTGAGAGTACATTTACATTATGTTTGTCTAGTGGAAGTACTGCTTTTGTTTTAGACAGCATTCTGATTTTAAATGGTAAAGTGATCATACTTTTTAGTCAGTCCAGAAGAAAAACAAGGGCCTAGGTCAGGTGAGAAAATAAGAACAGAGTCAAAGAGAGAATCATCAGTGGAGAAGGAGAAAAAACAGTCCAGGACAAAGAAAAGGAAGTTAGTCATTCCAGGGCTGTTCAGCGAGGCAGCTGTGGTTGGTCTTGTGGACATGGATGTCACAGCAGATGCACAGATTAAGTCTGAACCAGTCTCTACACAGACAGAATATTCTGACGGAAACAAGGTATGTGATGATAGAATATTGGGACAGACAAAATAAACCTCGGGATACTTTAAATTTTAGTCGGTGTGACAGTGTCTGTGTGACATGTGCCTTTATAAAGCTGGTTAAAGTAACCAGTCACCTTGCTGACTCTCTAAAATGGGCTTTTTCATCTTTCATTTTTATGGAGACATGTTTACATTTGTTAGGGTTCTTTTTACCTACCTAGCAAAATTGCAAACAACACAGATCAGGATGATACTGCATGAATATTGATCGTAATTTGGTGTTGCTATGGTAACTTATGGACTTATGCACTGTTTGAATACTGAAATGTAAAAATGGATTTTAGACAGTATTGATATTGAAAGGTAAAGTTTCTATATATTGGTCTCCGTCTCCCTTGGTCTAGTGGTTTAGGCATCCGCCTTGTGAGCAGGAGTTCAAGGGTAAGAATCCCAGCAGCGATCTGTTTCGATATGGCCGGTTGGTGAGCCGCCAGCTAGTTAAATAACGATTACCATATGCCCACCTGCCTGGTGCCTGGCATTAAAAAGGATAGGATTCGGGAGGTAAATGTGCTCAGAAAGAAGGTGTCTTATAAGTCAGATATGGCTGGTCCTTTAAGTAGGGGTGACACTATAATAAACAAACACACTACCTTTTATTTGTCAATATTTTACAGGTTGAGGTAACAGAAGGCATAAAACAAGATCCAGGAAGTAGCACAGGAAGCAGCACAGGAACTGTACCAAGCCTTCCCCCCAACCAACCACAAGGTAAGATAACTTATTAAAATCGTCAGATTTCTTGTAAATTAAAAGTTTTTGATAATAGGTGCACAATCATGAAATGAGCAGGATTTTGATCTACGAGTTGAACAGTCACACAGATCACCTGTTGATCAGCTCCAGACAAATCTCTGTGCTATTTCTAAAATGAGGTTTATTAGTTTGTCTCTTGTAATTAAAAACATGATCTTACTCTACAATGCAGAACAAACTTAACTCTGATACATTCTATTTTCAGTTCCATTATACGGCCCACTACCACCAAAAGCATTTGTGGTCGAGTCGGACCACAATCAATTCAAGTGTCTCTATGAGGGCTGTAACAAAGGGTTCAGAAAAGAGCACCTGCTTGATTACCATATCAAGTACTATCACATCAATGGCGGAGGCCCTCCTCCCCCTCCAGCAAAAAGAAGGAGAAAAACTACAAGCACATGTAAGCCATGGATATTTCTTTGACAAAGTTCTAATTTTTTCCCCTTTCAGCCAAAATCAGTAGAATTAGTGACAGCTACACTTCATCAGTAAAAGCTTAAAAGAGGTAGTTGCTCATACAAAAATTACAGTTTTCTTTTGTACTTGATTTTTCAGCCTTTTTTGTCAATGACCAAAGTGTCAGTTAAAGAGTTAAAGTTTAAAATTTGTTTAACTTAAATGCAGGTATAATGTTAGTGACAGGAATTTAATTACCTTTTGTCCACTAGGTCATGCTTAGGGATGTCTGGACTCTTGTTAACACAGAGTTTATTAATGTTTTCACTATGCTTCGCATTCAGCAACTGCTGGTTATCATTATTTGGAAATTTGGAGCCCAAATTAACATTGCGTTAACATAAATCACAGGGCAAAGTTCCAGATATTTCTGAAACTTTTTACCCAAATTGCCCCAATTGAGAGTACTGTACTTGATGGAAAACGTTAAAACAATTCAATGATTTTATTCAACACCAATACTTCTGAAATGTAGCTTTAAAATATTGAGAACTTGGCAGTTTACTATTTCATTTAGCTGAATGTAAATGAATTGTAAAGTATTAATTGCGCAGGTTCCACAGAATCTGACAGTGTAGCTGGAAATAAGAAGTCAGCCGGAAAGAAAAATAGAAATTTCTCAGCCGAGGGTGTGGTCTGTCCACAAGATGTTAAATTAGAGTACCCTGACACTCCATTAGGAAATGGTAAGTATTGAATGGCATTTTATACTTCTGAAAGGCATCTATTCATTACTTTGTGCAGGTGTTTTTGTCCATGAGGATAAATTACTTATTCTCAAGAATGTTTACTTAGACTTTCCCTATGGGATGGTTACCTAACTGGTAGGAGCTCAAAATGATTTAACTTGTGATAAAGTAAAGTAAACATGGCTTAGGTACTTTAATACTGAATCAAATCATACCTAACTAGAGAATGATTCTTGCATTTTAATGTGTAAAGGCTGGTAGATATTTAAGATAGGTATAAATTATTCATACACAGCCTAGTGGGATTCTTTTCAAAGTGTTCTGATAAAAATTTGTTGTTGATAGTCAGGAAGACATTATGTTATTGACAAAGTAAAAAGAAAAAAGAATACATGTATTACTAAGGTTTAGAGTCTTCAAATAAAATACTTGCTTTATTTTTCATGCATGATTTTGATTGGCTGTACTCTTGTTTTAGCGGAGACAGGTGAGATTTCGACCCAGACATCACCCAGCAAACATACAGATGGTTACCCCACGGAAGAGTTTGGGTTTAAGCAGGATCCACTTGAGGATTCTAGTGTGACCGATGCCGAAGACTATCTGAAACCCGATGAACTAGTGAACTGTATATGTGACTTCCAGGAAGAAAATGGACTGATGATACAGGTAGGAAAAGCAACATCAATTTATTCAAGTTTTTTCTACAAGTAATTTTTTGTCCTTAGCTTCTGACTGGACTTTGTTCAAAATTATCTAAACTAGACTAAGGATGTTGTGGAGAAAAGTTTTACAGTCTTTGGCATAGAACATTTAAGTTTCCAGTCGGTTTGAAGTTAAAACTACAGATATTAGATGTGGCATAAAAGACAGATCTCGAAAATCAAAGATATCAAACATTCAAACCATTATCTTGGATTGTTACAAGTAATGAAAACAAATTAAATCTTCTATGGCTGAAAATCAGGTTTTTGTGCTGTATGTTTGATTCATGAATTATAGCTGTATTTGTGCCTGGAGCTGTCCATCTGGATGAGCTTGTCTGGGCTGTAACTTTCTCATGCATTGAATGAAATTTACATGACTCCGCATAAATGAGACGGCATGTAGCGCACAAGAACCAGGTCAAGGTCAGACTAAGCAGGGCTAGCTCTGGCTCATTTTTTCTCTAAGCCATTTTTCCAAGTGGGACTATTTGCCTCACACACATAACATTATCTTTCTTTATAAATTGTAGCCAATTGAATTACTTTTGAGCCAGTTTTACTTCTTTTAGCATTTGCTTATGCCAGAGCTAAACCTGGACTTGATATTCAAAAACATTTTTCACCTAAGATAACCAAATTGAGATGATACTTAACATCAGTTGATATGCCATTTCAGAAAGGCAGACAAAAGCTGTGTAATGTTTTAGATATTTTTGAGTGACACAAGAGCAAAAGTAAAATATTGCAGCTAAGCAGTTCTCCCTGGGTTTGAGTATATTCAGGTTTTAGAATTGTAGATGTTTAGGTTACTGTTGTTATTTCAGTGTGAAGTTTGTATGTGCTGGCAACATGCAGCATGCTTTGGCATCACAGAAAGAACACTGCCAACAAAGACATATGTCTGCTTTGTCTGTGAAAATCCACCAGGTCAGTTATAATATATGTATAGAATATTGAATAGCTTGTCACTGAAAAACAAAGAGAGAAAACAAACTCAATGTGGTTTAAATGAAGAATCTAGTAGTCAATATCCCTTTGTCTGTAGGATGAATCTTACACTCAGCTTGGTTAAGCTGCAGGCAGTACCTCAGGGATACTAAGCATATGTGAGTAAAATCTCTTAACCTTTAAACTCAAGCTTTTGCTTTGGTCTGTTGCAAAAATGCAAATATCCATTTATATTGCTGAATCTGAGAAAAACTAAGATCACTTTAGCGTTGTAGTTATGAATTACACTTGAAAAGCAAGGCTTGCATTCTTCTAATACATACATGTATCTGAACTTTTTTTTAGTACAGTGCATGAAACTATAGATTTTTTATATGCACATTTTAGAATATAAAGAAAATACAATTCAGTTTTATGTTAGTGTGATATCAGAAATGGGTTTAAGTGTGACACTAAGCATGGTATCATCAGTAGTTTAGATGTAGATGATACGAATTACTGGACTAGCTTGGTTCATTATTTTCCACCGCTAAAAGTTAGTCCAACCTGCCGGAATGGTCGACACTTAGGTGGTCACTTTGTGTTAGCATCAATTTTGTGACACCCCTGACAAAAGTCCACTTGGACTGAACAGTAACCTGCTGTATTTATGTTTTGCTTAGGTGTTCGAGATAGCAGCAGGCATATACATGAGCAAGACTGGTTCAAGACTGGAGAAATAGCATCGTTCAATTTCCTGCCATTGCCTCCTATGTCAGAAGAGAGATGTAGCACTGTGAAATCAACACATACCCTTGTAGCAGAGATACATCAACTTAATATGGTCCTACACAGTCTCAGGCTGCAGTTGAAAATTCTCAGGTATTTAGAAGTTTATGTATTTTAGTGTCCATCGGCAAGACACAAATATTTCCACATTGCTTCTCTCTCTTCGAGGTTGATTCCATCTGGAATGGGTCTCGAGAGCGTTTAATCTAAGTTGTAAGAACTTGTTTCGCAATCGAGAATAAAAATATTCGTATGAATTAAATGTATGACATACTTACAACCTGTCCGCTTCACACAGTCCTACCTGGTCTGCTTAGATTTATGATATTGTATACCAATCAGTACATACAATACTATATTGCCAGCTCAGAACTATTGTGTGTTTCAATGGCCACAATTCCTTTTCATAGCTATGAATAATGATAATTGACACTAAAAGAATTGTTTTGCTTAAATGAAGATTAGACTAAAACTATTTTCATGTCATAAAATATGTCCTGGTAAGGTTTTAATGGTACAGCAGTCCTAAGTAACTTGAAAACTTGTTTCCAGGGAGAATATTGGTTAAACTATCAGTTTGATACTTAAGTTGTGTGTTTTCTTTATTAGAACAAAAGATGAGTCCAAACTGAAGCAGTGGAGAGTGGATTGGGATGTCATGGAAACAGAGACAGCGGAAAGTTTTCCAGAGCCTGAGGAGAGGGCATCTGTGAAGATTGAAGAAAAGACTGTAGAGGCAGAGTCATCACATGTAATTAAAGAAGAGCCACAAGATACTGGAGAGGAAGTGGATGTTAAAACAGAAATAAATGGTGACCAAGAACAACCTTGTGAGAACTTTGAATCCAAAAGTGATGTGAAACTTGTGAAGGAAGAAGAGGTAACTTTGACCAATGATATCAAAATTGAAAAAGAGTTGAATGAGACATTGAATATGGATTCAAAGACTAATGAAGTTACAGATTGTGTTCAGAATACAACAGAGGGACCAACTGTAAAGATTGAGACACCAGCTGTGAAACTTGAAAATTCTGCAAATATCAAACAGGTAAACGTATACATGTATAGCTATTTTGTTAGTCTATTTGTTTGTCGGGCTTGTAATAAATTCCTTACAAACATGTTAGGTGTACTATCTTGGGTGTAGTTCTTGATTGTACATTCTTTGGGACCTTTGTGTCATTTGACATTGTTTATGCTATAGGAAGATTTTTCTGCCGGGATAGAGTCTTAATATAAATTGATTATAACAGATATTTTTGTCGTAAGGAGAGATTTAAGAAACAATTTTATGTCCCACAAATATAGCATGGTTTGATGAAGCAAATGATAGCTAGACTTAGCAGTGAAACTTATGCTGAGTCTTTGAAATCTTTTAAAATCAGTCATTTAAGTTCTATAATTCAATTGAGAAATTATAGAATTAGGTCCCTTATGTTTACACTTCTCTTTTCTGTAAAAAAAAATTTTTTTGGCATTTATTGGTCCATAAATATTTTATGTTATATGTAAGAAGACGGTATTGGAGAAACCTTTGCTGGGTTATTGAGATATGATGCTGTAAAGTGGATGATTTTTGTGCAACAAAAAATTCAAGATTTGATGGTTGACAAGAGTTATAAATTTGTGAATTTAAAATTCATGATTGGAGAATTCTATAACTATTATTCCATGTGAAATGAATAGGATAAGTTTGAATTAACAAAGTAAGGACTGCAAAAAGGAGTGAAAACCAAATGACCTGAAATGTTGCCAGCTATTTTGAGTGTGGGCTTGAATGTGATGCTAATTGAAATATCAGTGTGTTATGGAGAAAGAAATTCTATGAATTACATTTTATTGTATAGTCTCAATTATAATCCTTCTAATTTTGGATTTCATTATTACCGGAAATTTTCATGCACTTCTTTGTTTTCTTTTGTTTTACTCTAATGGCCACAGCCCAAACAGACCAGTAAATATAGGCAAGCTATTATGTACTGATATATTTGTCCATCTTCAGGAATGTACAGAGAAACCACAGCAGACGTACGAACCCGAGGAAGGTAACCATTCCGACAGTACTGAGAGTGTGGTTGAAGATCCAATTGAAGTGTGCGAGAAAAATCTTCTAAGTCATATACTGAGGGTACAAAGTGAAATCAGTGAAAGATTTGATAAAATTGAGGAACAGATTGAAAGTAAGTGTGTTGAAATAGTAAAGATGAAGTGAAATAAAACAGTGTTTGCTGCTGCTGTATTTTTTCTTGCTGTTACTCTTTACTGCTGAACAAACCTTGCTTTAGCAGCATGAAGTTAATAACAGTTTCTATCCTTCCACTGCAGTTATTTCAAGGTAGTGAGTTTTAGATGTTAACAAATATTGCTGCTGATTATAACTTGTACAGTTTTTGGACATTTTGTTAAGTAAAATTTCTTGTTTGATATCTTAGATGCTTCTTAATGTAAAAGACTACAGTAAATTTAAGCACTGATATTTTAGTAAAACTCATTCACAGGAATGAGAGCATATAACATAAACTTTTCCGAAATCTCTCATCTGCTGATGTTATTACATAATAGTGAAAAAGTACCCAGGAACATGCACATGCAGTCTAATAATGGTCTGTCCCTGTTGATAATACTTTGGATTTTCAATTATTTGAATGTATTGTTTATTGAGCAAGATTCCTATGTTCTTCATTACAGTGTTGGAGGCTATGGAAGCGATGCAGAGTAGAAGAGATCCTCCTACAACAGAGAATGTCTTCAATGACATGCCTCAGTTGAAACGCTCACTGAAAAATATGGAGAAAGATTTGTATAAAGTGAAAAAAATGTCTGTGTTCCACTGACTAGACATTTGATGTATATATCAGAACTGTGACTATGTGTATTTCTCAAAAACTAAAAGGTTTATCTAGAAAAAAAAATGCTAAAGGGTTTATAGAAATCTGAAAGTGGTTCACTGCATAAAAAAAGAGTAAAATTAAAAAAATTGTGGAAGTACATGAAAGTGGTTCTATCCATCATGGTCTGAATGGAAGATGGGGTGGTAGCCAAGGAGTACTTCTCTGCAATAAGCTAAAAAATACAATACTTCTGTGGCAAATGCTCATGTTATTTCTACACAAGAAAGGATACATACATGTAATATTTAAAAAGATTAAACAACTGTAAAAATTTCAAAAGAAAGCAAACATAAGCATTGCACGTTGAGTTGTATATTTATTAAGAATAAAATTGTTGAAATTAGTGTCTGGTGCAATTTCTGTAGATTCCGAGAACACGAGGGCCATGATGGCCCCATATCGCTGACATGGGTATCAGTGCACTTGCCTGGTGTGGTCAGTTTTGACCCCAGGGGCATAATTTAAGCGAAGTTGGTAGAGGACCACGAGACAATGTAACGTACCATATATCTAAGGTCTAGACATTGTGGTTTAGAAAAAGAGATTTTCCTATATCAAGTGATTCCCCCCCCCCCCCTCCCCCTGAAGTGTAAATTTTGACATTGGGTGGAATTATTTCAACAAGCTTTTAAGAGGTCCACTAGACACTGTTACACTCTAAATATCTAAGCTCTAGACTGTGGTTATTAGGGGAATGATTTGAACAAACTTGGTAGAGGTCCACTATACAATGCTTTACTACACTTGATACCTAACCCCTTTAAGCCTTGTGGTTTTTGTGAAGAAGATTTTAAAAGAAATTCCTATAGAAACCTATGTAAAATTAAAAGACTACCCCCTCCTCTCAAGGGTCATAATTTGAACAATCTTGGCAGAGGTCCATTAGGCAATGCTTCATTTCAGATATCTAAGCTTTAGGCTTTGTGGTTTTGGAGATGTTTTAAAGTTTTCCTATAAAAGCCTGTGTAAAATCAAGTGACACCCCAGTTGGGGTCAATTTTGAATTGTTGCAGAAAGGGTAAAAATTGACCCGGGGTCCTGATTGGAACTATCTATGCTTCATTTCAAATACCAGGCCATGTGGTTTAGACATGAAGATTTTTAAAGTTTTCGCTATAATTAAGCCTATGGGAATGAAGTGACTCCCTCTCCCGTCCGAGAAATTGATAACTGAAGAATGGATTTTAGTTTAAATTCCAACCAAATTCTTGCTTAACTACTTGATGGAGTTCTATTATTGTGCATATTATGTATGATGGCTAAACAAGTCTGCAAAATATAATGTTGAACAGAAAAAGTTGCAAAGCAAACCAAAATAGCCTTTTTATCCTTTTAGAAAGAAATATCTGTAGATGTTATAGGCAAGTATTTTTAGATTGTGGAAACCATTGCAGTACAGTATGTATTTTATTGACGGAATTCTCATCACTGATGAACCTACAGTTTGGTAAAGGGCATTATTAATCTTATTAATTACTTGCTAAGTGATCAGTGGTCATCTTCATACAGCATGAGAGCAATAAATCACCCATATGGAATTCTCCGAAGATGTTTAGCAGCAAACATGTGCCCAGAAAATGAAACTAGAAATCTTTCATATTGTGCAGATTGTTACATGTAGATTCTAAGTTGATAAAGGGCCATAATTACAAAAATATCCTTGACAGAGTTACCTACTCTTGCCTACAGATGGGGGTAATGATGCAAACAAGTATTCCAAGTTTCACAGCAATATCCCGTTAGTGGATTTTACCAATTTTAGATGTATTTTCAAGTAAAAAAAATGGGGCATACTTCTGACAGTTATGTACTCGTGTCTGTTTTTGGAGGATATGCTGGAAAACAAGTAAGTTTTAAAGCAATACCTCTAACAGTTTTGAAATAAAGTGGGTCCCCACCACCCCTCCCCTGAAGGGTTAATTTTCACCCATGGGTCATGATTTGAACCATCTTGGTAAAAGACTGCAAGGCAATGCTACATGCCAAATATCTACAGTAAGCCTTGTGGTCTTATTTTTTTTGCCATAGCAACCAGAGTTCTGCATGGAATTGATTTCTTTGAACAATTTTGGTAGAGCTTCATGCAATGAACAGCTCTGCATAGTTTCATAACATTAGCCAAGTGGTTTCCGAGATGTAGTTCTAATCAAAATGTTGATCATCCATTAGAAAAGCTCATCCTTGCAGAGCCAGGTGAGCTAAAAATTCGGGCTTAAATGTCCATTACTAACACCAAATCGAATTTTCTTTTAAATCTGGAATTGTAATGGGCGTCTAGCTTCTCAGAAGGAAGAATATGACAAACTACATCGAAGGTGACCATAATTATTGTGTTGAAAATTTGAGTTTAACAAAAGAATTGATAAATTATATTTTGCCTTTTCAAAACCGAAAGTAGGGTTTCCAGTTTTCAAATGTCTGTAGTTTTCCAGAAAACTTTGCAAAGTATATCTCCGACTGTTTACAACATTTAATAAAGCCAAAGTAGGACAAAAAGACCACCCGGGTCAATCAAAGGAAATACACAAACATTCACTCGTTTTTCTGCAGCAGTATTTCAAACAAGAAAATACTCCACGGCTATTGTAGAGTTTTAGAAGCCAGTTTCAAACTGTTTCCCTGTTACAATTCCAGATTTAAAAATAAATTCGATTTGGTGTTGGCACGGACCTATATACACATATGTATATAGGTCCGTGGTGTTGGTAATGGATCTTTAAAATGGGCCACACAGTCAAATCTGAGAACAAGAAACCAAGTAAAGGCTATACAAGTCTTGCTCTTCTGGACTGACTCGACTGTTCTGAGCAAGTTTTGTGAAAGTCTTGAAATGTAATCAAGGAAAAGCTTACAGAGTTCACTGTGACTGGACAACAGTAGATCCTCATAGCTCAAGCCTTCAGCTCAAACGAGAAAAAATGCTAGTTCCCTTGAACATGTGTTGAACAAGGACTGGAATTAGTTGGACCCTGCTGTAAGACACAAGGTTACTTTGGTTATTGAATCAGTCAACACAGATCACAGATACCAGTAGATCATGTTTGGAGAACTTCACTTGAGGAAATGGACCACAGTACAGGGACCGTACAGAGTGTTCCATCACAGAATAGGGGCCAAACAGTGTGTGTGTATTCCATCAACGAATGAGCAACAGATTTATGTGTAAACATATCTATCTTTATTACATCTTACTACAATTACATTCAAAAATAGCAATTTAAAATTAAAAACGATCAAATTAAATGGCAAGAGCCAAGAAATCCCTGACTAAACATAACTATAACCAGGATATTCAGCTTTGTATGCATTAGGTATGTTGATAATAATGCCGGATGGGCATCTTGGTTGCTGGCAACACAGTGGTGGTTTTGGGTCCTCCAAGTGACAAATAGATGGTAGTGTGTTCCAGTTCAAACATCTGAAAATACCATGGTAAATCAAGTGTGAGAAACATGTTTCATTTTTGAGTGATTCAATTAAAGAAGGAAAAAATGTCACAAAAGGTATTTTGAACATTTATTGCCAGAGTAGGACGAGTTTTACACTGCCTTATTAGAAGCAAGTGGTTTTGCCATTGTAACAAGTGTAGATCATGATCAGCCCCGACATCTACGCAGTCTTATGATGATTGTTACTCAGTAAAATCTTACCGAGCACCCCTTTGTGTAATTATGGTACTGACCAAATTCAATGATTGGACAAGTCCATTTTCACAGATTTGATGGGTTATTGGTTAAGAATGTGATATGGAAATGTGCTGATCATTTAAAGATTATTCACATGAACCTCACAGTGGAAAAACCAAAATCTTCAAGTTTGAAGTAATTGTACATACAGATTACCTAGCAGTTTCCTGTTATACTGGAGAATATGCCTACTTTGTTATACACAGTAAAGTCCAACTGCCCACAAGAAACTTTAGCAGATGATAGAATATATTTACATTTTTCCTTCTGAAAATCTACACCTGATTAAAGTTAGATATGCTATCTTGCTAACGTGGGCTGAACTTTTGAAAATTATCTCCAAGCTTGAATACCTTTGCTATGTAAATGAGAAAATAAATGTAGAAATTCCTCAGTAAACTTACACTGCTCTACATGAGTACATTCCTTGGGTTGCATTTGTACATGTACATGACTGACTACAGCCATCATTCCATGTCTGATCTTGTGTATAGAACTGACCCTTGTATGTACAGAATGCTGCAACATAGAAGAATGAAACAAATAGAATTCATGAGTATATCTGCATCTACCTTTACAAGTGACTTGCAGTGACTGCTGAAATTGTGAGTATGTAGGTAGCACTATGTGTAAGGTAAACTAAAAGAATTCAGGGAAAATCTTTGTTTCATTTCTTGTATAAGACACTGAATATTTAGGCAAAAATCAATCAGTTTTGAGATAAAAAAAGCCATATATTATATATGGTAGAGGACCACTAGACAATGTTACATACCAAATATCTTGGCTCTAAGCCTTGGGGGTTAAGGAAAACATTTTCTTAAAGTTATTCCTATAATAAGTGACCCCCAGGCAGGGTCAATTTTTTCCCTTAAGGCATGATTTGAACAAACTTTGAAGAGGTCTACTAGACACTGTTACACACTTAACATCTTAGCTCTAGACATTGCAGATTAGGAGAAGATTTCTAACGTTTTCCTATATATGTCTATGTAAAAAAGTGACCGACTGGGCAGGGCTAATACTGAGCTAAGGAGCAGGATTTGAATTCAGTTGGTAGAGGTCCACTACACAATATTGTATACTAAATATCTTAACTCTATGCCTTGTGGTTTTGGAGAAAAAGATTTTTGAGATGTTACCTATAGAAACCTATGTAAAATCAAGTCACCCCCGGGTGAAGTCAATTTTAACCCAGGGGTCAAACAATTTTGGTAGAGGTCCAATAGGCAATGCTATTTAGGCCATGCAGTTTCTGAGAAGTCGATTTTGTGTTTTTCCTATATTAGCCTTTGCAAAATCAAGTGACCCCTGGGCTGGGTTAATTTTTACCCGGGGGTCATTATTGAACACTCTTGATAGTGGTCCACTAGGCAATGCTACATGCTAAATATCTAACTTCTAGGCCTTGTGGTTTCAGAGAAGAAGATTTTCTATTTGGAATTCATTGAACAATTTTGGTAGAGCTTTATGCAAGAAACATCCCTGCTAAGTTTCATTAACACTGGCCCAGTGGTTTCAGAGGAGATGTCTTTTGAAGCAAAATGTTGGCAGATAACGGACAATCATCCATCCTAAAAATCACCACGTGAGCTAAACTCTGTTGAAAATTTTGCGGCTATACATGAAAGATTACAGTTAGTACATAGCTATAGCTATAGTGATGCATACATGCCCCGATTAACCTTTTAGTACTTTAACCTCAATCGCAAATGAGCGATCTATTCACAAAGTTTGGTTACAATTGCTAATTTCTACCATTATGGTACGAAAAAGATCGACTCAACTACATTAAACCTTGTTTTTTTTCTTTGGGGGTTGGGGCATAATATATCAAGTAAAATCAATAAACCTATAGTCAAGAAACAAAAGATCTACAGTAAAGCAGACCCTGTACTTTGCATCCGCATCAAGGGCCAAGAATGGATTAAATAACTGATGGTTTAGAGACAATATTTAAAAATCATTTCCACAATTTATCCTGTATTCCCAAAAAGTTCAAATGTTTTTAATCACTTTAAGAGATAGAATGATTATGTTACCTGTTCCTCCTACAATAATCTGTGGTTTAATTGTTGTAAATGAGAGAGTTCCACAGTCTGGTTTGGCACAGCATTCTCCTGGCTGAGTGGCCAGTTTACAACCTGGTGGAAGGTTGGTGTATTGTGGGCACCTGCACAATTACACATATGAAAATGTTAGTGTAAGTTTTGAACCTGTTTTAATACAGCTACATTGCCTACCATCAAAAAGAAATTAAACCATTAAAACAAAATTCCTTTTTTTTTAAATTTTTTTAATAAAAACAAATTTGTTTGTACTTGAATTTGTTGATTTCACTTTTACAAACAATGGTAAAGTAGGAAATTTTTGTTTTGAATATCAAATTTGTGGTTTGACCCACACAAAACCCCAACAACCGATTAGTGCCATGTAAACATTAATGGTTTGACAGTTAACACATAAAACTCACAGGCTTCTGCATCTATAGTAGCCAATGGAGGCATCTTCGCAGGTACAGTTATACTGGCATCCATCTGTCCAGAACTGGTTTTGCGTGTACTGTTTACCCTTGTAGTTACATACTGTAATAAAAGCAGACTTACTCAATAACATGTATTTAATTATATTTCACTGTTTGATGGCAAAAGTACAGCCCGAAAACCATCAAACAATGAACTCACATGATGTATTTGTTTCTGTATGATATACATGTATGTTAACATGCATATACATATTCATCTTATTCTTAGGAACAGGAAGAGTTACTTTTATAAAGATTCAGAGAAAGCCACAATGTCACACAATGACCTTCTCAGCATACAGTGTCCCTTTGATGACACTCCTGTCTACATTCAATTACTTGATAGTTAAACACTGTCTGTTTATACTAATGAAGGTCACATATTTTTCTTTTTTTAGATATTCAATGTTGTGCCTGGTAAAGCATAATCTTTAAAACACACTAGGGTTTCTGTATACAGGCAGAGACATGCAGGCTGGCTGGCAGCCCTACTCTTCCTTGACTGAAGGACAGACAGATGGACATACAGACATACATACCTGCTGCTGATGTTGTTTGTGGTTTTGATGTAACTTGTCCAGGTACTACTCCAGGTGGACCTTAAAAGAAAAACAATTCCATTTTTTGCAAGTGCCTCATTAAGAGAGAAGGTGCACACCTAATTACAATGTACATTGTATTTCAATTTTATATTAGACTTTTTTTAGCAAGCTGGATGACTGCATCACAGAGCCCTGATAGCTGCTAGACCAAAAGATTGAGAAATTGATTGGTATACAGGGTAGGGAGTATTATTCATGGCTCAAAAGTCATGGGTTCAAATCCTGACAGTGAGGCAATACAACTGCTCCTTTCAACAGTGTCCTACTTTGTGTTTTTACCCCCAGAAAGTTTCTATAAAGCTACCACAGTTCAGTTCAAAACATTGTCTGGTTTTATCTCAAGCACATACATGTGCATGTGCCTGATTCTGCTTCAAAACACATAAAACACAGAAATTCATATAAGGGCACTGCAACCTGTTTATATGTGATCCGTCTCAAATATCTGGCTTCTGATTGGCTAGAAATGATTTCTGTTCCAGAACTGACCAATCACAAGTCAGAAATCTGTGATTAGTTTTGAGAGGACATTTCATTACAGTTTACTCTTTAAGATTTAATCTTATTGTAATTCAACTGCTCTGATATTTTCAGGTCATTACTTACATTGTGAACGTGCCTGGATAGCAAAGACATCACCAGTTCCTGGATTGGCTGAAAGTAAATAATGCAGGTTACATTTTATGTATTGTAAGTTAGCAGATTCTTACACAATGCTTTAACACTGATTTTTGTCTTTCAAGCATTTAATAATTCAGTATCAGAATTAACAGAAATTTACTCATCTACACAATAAATATCATTCATCTGAATTAACAGAAAATGCTAATTATGTACAAAAATTCCGGCACTCATCTGTAAGTGCTGTCTAAAAATAGCATGGTTGAATTCTTGACTAAATGCTATACACTGCTAAAATGGTGTTTTAACCATACTACATACATGACTTTGAGTGAATGGACATTGCTTAATAAGATTGCTTAATAACTTGTCTTTGTCTTTAAATTTGTTAAAACTACTACAAATTACTACAAAAGATTATTCTATTGTATTTTCACATATTGTTGAATTAAGAGCATGTAGTTCAAATGAAAACTTACTGTATCTCCACTGTGCCTGGCTGGTTCCTGGAGCATAGTAGAATGATGGTTTCTTGTCTCCGGCATCAAAGAAGCAAGACGATTTGGTTGAAACCATGATCCAACCGAATGAGTCACAGCTGTCAGTACTGGATGAGTGACCACTTACATAGAACTCGCGTCCTGTATTTGCATCACTGGAGAAAAGAAGATAAATAATTGTGCCATATTCTTATTCTTTTTGGTTTACTGTTTCACAAACAGCAAAAGACTGGAGACTTGTTTTAAAGGAAAATTTTGTGACATCATATACAAGGAAGTCACAGAGTATTATTTAAAGGCATGAAACAGTGTTTTGTTAAAATTACCAAAATTCATACTGTAGTAGAATAGCTAGCTTCTGCCTCTCTAGTATGTCTAGAACTATGTTTACGGACCTGAACCTCTCAGCCACCAGGGCCCTCTCAGAAAAATGTCCAACTCAGATAAAATGTCCGATTCAAACCTTACCTAGTAGCACATGTGTGTCTCACGTTTGTTAACTATGGATTATTATTGATTTGTTTTATAAGTCCTAATGATTTTATGTAATTCCTGTCAAACAGGTGATTGGATTATTTCTTTGAGTACAGTGATGTGTACCAAAGTTATAACAGATTTATCATTCACTCATCAATGCTCACAATATTAGTAATTTAAAAAACTCTGGTTTGTAAATTTGTTTAACTGAAAGCAGAACATAAATGAGCAATTACCCTGCCAAACTGAAGATCTGCTTTTGTGCTGATTTGATGTCAGTCCATGTGGAGGAGATGATTCGGTCGGAAGTAAACCAGCTGTTCTTATCTGCCCCTGTTGCATTGAAAATAATGTTGGCCTTTTCTACTCCCTGGTTGTAGATAGCTACTTTTACCTAAAAAGTGAAAAAAAACAAAACAAATATTTTACTCAAGTCAAATGTCTAAGTACCTAACAAACAACAATACCAAAATTATTTTATGATTTTATTTTTAGTTTTTTGTTGATCAATATTGGTACACCACAATTGAGGTGTTTGTTTGTACATTAAATGTATACATATTTTTATCAAAATTACCTTTCTGTTTTATTATGTTCTGTCAGGCTTAAAAGGGTTGTTTTTAATAACCAGTCTCATCCCACTTTATATGCATGCTTATGTCACATGAAAGAGTTTGAAAGCAAATGATTCTGTCTTTGATCATGATCTGCACTGATCACTATTCAGTCAGTTTGTTTTCAGTGATCTCCCCTGTGAGCAAGTAATTGTACTTTCCAAACTTAAAGATAGACAAGTCCATTTTAGACATTCAGTAGGGTAAGTAAATAGAAACAGCAAGCAAAACTGTGAGACCTGGTCAATGCACAAGTCCTTCCAGTGGTTGGAGTAGTCTGGCTTATAGTGACCATTGTAGGATGCAGTCAAGGTCTTAGCCTCGGGTACATTGGGGTTGAGGGTCTCTGAAGAGTGCCACAACTGGTACAGATCTGGACCTGGGGCACCAGCAACTCCCTTCAGGAACAGCAACCATTCTGAAATAGTTTACAACCATACAGTCACTGCATTACTTTGCGAGGGTTGACCGCAAATCTGTATCAACTTATATGAAATAAAGGAATTACACGGCAGTTTTGCAACCAACCCTTGTCATGCATTACACTTTAATATATCAAGAGCTGACTAAGAAACTGTAAAGTCGACTTCTTTCTTATATACTCCTAAAACAGTAACACAGCCAAGCGTCTGAAATGCAATTGTTTTAGTCGGTGAAAATCGTGTTTATATTAATATTAGATAAAAGTGATATAACTAAGAAAATCTGATAAGAAGCCAAAGTAACTGATTACCGATATGCAATTTAGAGAATTAGTGATATGCTTTGATGTTTAATAGCTGAATATTATTTTTTGCGACTGTCAACAAGTTTTCCACTTTACTTTTTGTACTTGCTTACTTCTTTTGACTAAGATACCAAAAAAAGTTTTACGGAATTAAAATCTATCTATAATCACTGTACATGTACTTATATCCACAAATTAGTTTACCTCATATACAAAATGCAGGAGAAACTTACGTGCTGAGTTGACTGTCACTGCTGGTAAAGGTGTTGTTGTTGATGCTATAAAACAACAGAGAAGAGAATTACATCGACAGGAACGAGACTTGTGAAAGCTTTTGCTTGATGAAATTTCTAAACTTTCCCTTTTTAACATTGCTATATCAGTGTGCACATCTGAGCAGTCTGATTGTGGTCACTATTTGCTATTGTTGGGGATATTGTCAGTAAAAACACTCAAAAACAACAAACGGCAATCTCCTAGTTCAAAGCTTCCTATAAAACATTATGGAGAATAAATTGCACTCAGGTTTTTCATTTAATAAAAATCAGCTAAATACATCTTCTTTCAATGTAAACTAACAGGACCAGTCAAAATATCTGACTGCTTAAGAGATGGTAGATTATTTCCAGGAGATTTTTAGAGAAGTCACACAATCTGGACATACATTTTTGTAAATTCAAAGTAGCTGATTATTGTATTAATTGAACACGGATTGACCACTTGAACTTGATGTCATTAATATTTCAAAACGAATTGAAATAAAATTTAAAAAATAATTACGATGATCATTGCAGAGGTTGCAAGTTTTCCTGCAGTTTTCATAGGCATTCTGGTAGTACTCTCCGCTGCAGTAGAAGCTCAAGCTAGGTTTGAACAGGTCACATGTTGAAATCTTGTCCACACATTGTTCGGCTGATGGTGTAGTAATCACAGGCTGGCCAGAGAATGCTGAACAAAACCAAAATGGATTCACATGAAAAGCTGAGTAAAGAATACCTTTCAAGAAAGTACCAACCGTGATATATGCCGGTAAACAAAGAAATAGCAATTTGACACATGCTGCGATAACAGTGTCTTTAAATATACAGCTTGAGTTTCCAATTTGTGTGCCAGTCAATTAGTTATGAATTAACATAGGGGTTAAGTTACAGTTTTTGGTTTGTTAGAATCAGACTTTATATTAGTTTAAGAGTTAAAAGAGGGTAGGTACTAGGTTAGCTAGTATTTGGTTTGGAATTTAGATCACTTGAATAAAACGAAGTTACACTTTTTTGACTTTATTACAAAATAAGGGGCATACAAATTTATAAAATGGCTCCTAAATTTAGGCCTTTGAAATGCATGCCTTTGAACATGTGGCAACTGTCAACAAAGGGACACAGCAATAATGTATTTATTTTGAGACACACTTTACAAAGGTGGCTACTAACTGAAGTTGTTCAATCAAGATGGCCACTAACACAGGCCCAATGGTACCAGAGAAAAGTGCTTCAAATGTATACTTAAGTTTTCTTAATGCTTGCATTCAATGAAAACAGACTCTTGGTTTCTATTAAAGCTCAACTGAGCTAGTAGTTACAGTAATTCATCTTTGAACTCTCTGGTGATTCATATTTGATCAAAATTTTCATATGAGCATTACACTGATGAGGTTTGTCAAAGTTGAAAAAAAAACGAGCTCACCTGGTGCAGTGGTAGGACAGAGCCCGCAGAACTTGGCACAGTTGTCTCGAGCCCAAGGCTCATAGATTCCTGAACATGCCTGCGTACCATAGTCCTTGCAGTCGGCAAGTTTGTCGGCACAAACTGGTGGTGGTGTTGTGAAACTTGGAGCTGGTAAGATAAATATAGCACTCAATAATAGGAAAACTTGGCAATTGCTTTTCTTATATATACAATCTATTTCTGAGTTACAAATGGAAAATACAAACTAAGAAATCGAGTTTTGATTTGAGTCAGTTATAAACAGTAGCTAGTTAATTTTTTAAAAAACAATGCTAGAATATAAAC
Source organism: Saxidomus gigantea (assembly GCA_032359765.1). Lineage (NCBI taxonomy): Eukaryota > Metazoa > Mollusca > Bivalvia > Venerida > Veneridae > Saxidomus > Saxidomus gigantea. Next base: position 22,491 of record JAUMHA010177716.1, read on the forward strand.
AGAGATTGAAATTACACTTATTTGATATAATAATGATTTTATATGAAAGCAAGTCCTACATAAAAGTGAGATTTATGCTTTCAAGTTAGTTTTCCATTCAAGCTAGGTTACACATCACCAATTTAGTAAGAGAACAAAAGCAATTCTGCTTTCTGTATAACAGTGCAAGATTACAATAAATTCTGCATATAGGATTTTGACATCAAAATGAATTTTATATTCTGAATTTTATATTATAGTAACTTCTATGTTAGTGAATTCTACATTGCTATGAATTCTACATTTAATTTAGTGAGTACCTGATATAAATTGATTCTACATTTCAATATGTGAATAATACATACTACAGATGCCACAGGTAAGAGGACAGTTTCTGGTAGCCCAGTCCTTGTAGATGGCTCCGCAAGCATCAGTTCCATAATCTTTGCAATTGTTGATCTTGTCATGGCAGTTGGGGTCAACCTTGGGTTGTGCTGTGGTTGGTGGTGTCTGTGTTGGTCCTGGAGGCAGAGTGACACCTGGGTTTGTGTTACAGACCACTCTCTTACAACAACTTCCGGTTTGAGCCTCGAGCCTGCACACTGGAGGAATATTTGTGTACACTGGACATCTGTGAAAAAGATCAAGGATTACATCGTAAATACAGTAAGTTGTCACATTTTGAAAGACTTGTTAGATATACGAAATTTAGAACGCAACAATGTACAAGGTTTTGAAACAACAAGCCTGCAGAGTCCAAAACTGATGGTGCATCTTTCATATTTATCGCAAAGTACATGTTTATAACATTCAAAGTTTTTACATCATTATATGCCACCAAACAACCTGAATTGAGCTCCTGTATTCCTTAACCAGTAAGCTTTCTTTTCTCTACACCCTGAGAGTCTTTAGTTTTCACACCCAGAGAAAAGATGGTGGAGGGATACATGTATTTTCATAACAGAACACGACTGGTGGCCAAATCAAGGCTCTAACTTATGATGTTATATGCCCTCTTCCATTATCTCATGGTGCCCAGACATCGCTGTCAGCATGTTGCATCAAAAAGTCTTAATGGTGCAAAATCCGACCCATAATCTGATCTGCATAATCAAACCGATAGTTTCTTTTTATAACCAATGTTTAATGTTTGAACCTTGACAGAAACCCAGTAAGACTTACTTGGCAGAGCAAGAGTAGAGACCTGTCAGTTCATTGAGACATGTACATTGGAAGTCACAGCCATCATCCCATTTATCGCTCTGACGATGAATTTGTCCCTTGTACACACAAGCTTCTATAAATAGATGAAATTACCTTTGACAGTGTACTTAAAAGAGAAACCGGAACAATTATTTTTTCATTAAGAGGAATTAACCTTTGAAACTGAAATACAGAGAAGCTGCTGATTGTTTTTACTGAAAAGCTAGAGCTAAAAACTCTTTCACTGATGATCTGCAAATTAAAGATTTTATTGTTTTATTGCACCTTATAGTCTACCTTTTGAATCAATTTCAAAATTCTGAAAAAGCTTTATTTCATATCAGTGTGACAAAGTCAGCTGATCAGTCCATACTATTAACCATTGACCTTGCATAAAATGATGCAGCCTTTGTGACCAGTGCAATTCATGATCAGCCAGGACATGTGACCTGGAGCTTATTAATTAATTTTCAGTGAGACCCCTCTGAAACAATTAATCGTTTTGTCCATATTGAAAGACAGAAAAGTTTATGATACAAATTTATCAGGGCTAGGGTTAACTCGTGATCACATGATATGACACAAGGTCATGTGACTAATGTGGGATATGACACAAGGTCATGTGACTCATATCAACACTTTAATTACTCAATTTACATCTGTTATCATGACAAATAATGTGTAACATACTGCGAGTTCCAGAGCCTGTGGTCTCTCCACCTGGAGTAGAGTATGGCCTGAATCCAGTAAATCCTCCGGTATATGTACCGACAACTGGGAACACTGAGCTGCTGGTGAGTGGATTGACCACCTGGTTCTTGTTCGGATCGTAGCACATTGGTTGTGAACAACACTGACCATCTGCTTTCACCAAGTAGCACTGATTTGATGGTAAGTTGTTGTAGACAGGGCAACTGAATGATAAACATACATTTATGGTATTTGCATAATTCGAAAAATATGTTAATATGTACATAAATGTATATACACTTAAATTGATTCATTTTTATTCCCATAAAAACACTTCATGTACATAGCCTGTGTTGATCATACTGCTTAGAGTACAATATATATTGTATATAATTTGCTGACGTTTTACTCAACATTCCAAGGTTACTGAGTTCAGGGAAAGCCACATATTTTCAACAGCATTTTAGGTATGTTAAAAATATAAATTAGCCTTGCTATGTTTCTTTCTCATTGCTACTGTCTCATGTCTTCTCCACTTTTATTGTTCACAAAGGTGCTAAACAATTTACAATCGAAGCAGCGATGTGTACCTAGTATGTGCAGACTTACCATGGTCTTAAATTGTTGTAAATGTAGAAACATGTTTTGGTAATTAAAGTTCGATATTGTCTGACTTTTTAAAGCATTACATAAACAATCTTTGTTTCTTTTCGTAAAACTTAGCTATGCCAGTCCCATTATGGAAAACAGACTAACAGAAACTAATATTTTCTAATAAAAATGTACTGTCTATAAACTTACAGTGGATTACAGACATAATATCCAGTCCTACCATCCATACATTGACATCTGTTGTCACATCCATCATCCCAAGTCTCTCCTTGGTTATACAGACGGTTTTTGTACACACACTTGTCTGTGGAAGAATAACAATGGAAACCAGTCAGGTAAACAATAAATCAAGATACCAGTCTATGAATGTATTACACTAAAAAATCTATGTGCCAGTCTATAAAAAAAGAAGATATTTCTGTAAACCAAGGTAACCAGCCTACCTGTTAGTTAACTAAAGACATTGTTATATGCACCACTTTAGTACAAAGTCTAAAGTTTGAAGGTTTCCTCAATAACTTTTAGTTCTAATTTTTACTTTCAAATCTTTTTAGAATCTAAAAAAGTATTGCATTTATCAAACAAAGGTTGCTGAGCGGGTACCAACCTCTAATTGATCCAATGACATCTGGGCGTGTAGCATTTGGAAGATAATAGCCGCCACCTGGGTAATGTCCACCGCCAACTGTAAAGCAGCATGTCAAAATGTACATTACATGTGTGATAGGACTTGATAAAGAAAAAGCATGTTTTTCATCATCACTAGAAAAAAATCTGGTAGTTTTGACCTGAACAGGACTTTAAACCAGTAAGTCTGTTCATGGTGCTGAGTAGCCTTCACAAATATCCATGTGACTAACAATGAAAACTGTTAACTGACAGAAGAAAATCTTAAATTCTTGTTGGGGTGGGGGGGGGGGGGGGACATTGAAAAGGTACAGAGAAAAGATACCCTAGTTGTACTGATCTCTGTTTCAACCTTAAACAACTGATAAAGTACATCCCTGACTCTGACCAGGTATATACCTGCTTGTGAACCTTCTAATCAAATTCGAGGAAGATGACATGGAGTAGACAATGTTATACATCAACTCCTATATCATCCACAATGAAATACTATACAAAGCTACATTTTACAGAGACAAACATAAAACAGAAGACCTGACAGCTTAGTACAGAGCAAGAATTTTGAAAAAATATTTATACTTCCAACAAAGTCAGGATAATGCTTACTTGGGTTACCAGGCATGACAATGATTTGTGGATTGGCTGTTGACCCAGTAGGGGAACCAGATGGTCTTGGAGTTGGAACCAGCTGTGGTACTGGATTGTATGTTCCATAGCCAGGTATGTCACATGTAAGTGATGGGCAGCACTGGCCGGGTACCGTCACAGCTTTACAGTAGCTAGGTAGGTCTGGATACTGTGGACACCTGAACAAATGAATACGAATAAAATTATGTATGACTGCTTATCATTGTACACATAATACTCCAGCTTTTGATGATTTCAGTCTATAGATATACCTGTGAACAAAGAAAATGTCTAGAAGAAATATAAGTAATCTTTGTTTATAGGTGTACTTTTAAATCGCAGGTGTTTAACTATAGATGAATAATGCAATGTTTTCCATGCTGGTCTTTACTTGTTGAGTGTCTTCCTTCTGAGATGGTCTTTAACACAGCTTTGACAATACCACAATATTACCTGTAACGAGTGGCCAGGTTTAAAAACCCACCACCTATAGCAGGTGGGGGCTTTATACAGGTGTATACATGTATATTACAAAGCAACTGTTCCAGATGTACATGTGTTTGTACTGTCTGTTTAAATCCATGTGAACAGATACACGGCTTTAACTGAAATAATGCTAGGTCAGAATCTTTATTCATTCTGTTCTATTCTGTGCAGATAGTTCAATCTATCCAACCAGATTATTGAAACTTTTATATTGATATTTCAGTTGACACTGACAACTCCATGAGGAATCAGTAAGTTATGTTTTTCCATTGGTGTATAAAACAAAGAGCAACTTTACTTACTTGGATGTACACCTGTACATTCCTGTCTTGCCATTCTCACATGTACATACATATTTGCAGCCATCTTCCCATGATGAACCGTCACTATGTAATGATCCCTTATACACACACTGGTCTATAAACATATGAATTTGCTTTAATTATTTAAATCAGTATTCAACACATTCAAAATAACATAGCATTATACCTAATGTATATCCGGATTAAAACTGTATTTTGAGGAAATTGATTATTGTAACTAAATATGGAAATAACTTTCTTTTTAAATGACAAAATAAAATGAAGAATTAAATCTGTGATGCCACAATATTCTATTCTACTGCATATCACTACTCACACAATTCAAAGAATGTGTAAGGAACAACATTAAATATAATTTGCATTTTATATCCTATTCAAAAGGGACATCACACATTTTTATGTTGTCATTTTGTAATTCAGAAAAGAAACAGCTTGTGACAAAAGGAAACCTAAAAGCAACTGCAAACAGTTTGCACATAATAGAATGCATTGTGACAAAGAATGATGCAGTGTTGTGACAAATAATGATGCAGTGTTGCCTACCTCTACCTCCAGAGATCAATTCTCCTGGCTGTGGCTTGTTGTATCCCGTGTATACAGTGTGGGTTCCCACAGGGAGTACCTGTAGGGAGGATGGTGGTGGTGTAGCAGTTCCGGTCAGAGGAGACAGGGTCTGCCCATTTGGTAACGTACATTGCGGTTTCATGCAGCATGTGTTGCTTGGGTCCTTTATCAGGATACAGAATGATGGCAGACCAGAATACACTGGACATCTATAAGAACAAAAATATACCACATCAAAACCTAGTACATTTGTAAATAAAGATTATATGAAGTACCTGTCTATACACAGGTTTGCCAATTATGCTGAAAATTTACTAATTAGAAGTAAATAGGTACGAAAAAATGTCCAGTAAGTCCATCATATCAAGTAATAAATCTATAAATAGACAACGATATAAAATGACAATTTACACAGTACACCTGAAATATTGCTAAATGCATTAATGACTATGGCATTAAAGCTTCAAAACTAAGGTTACTGTGAAAATGCAAGTTAAGAAGTTATAGAACTAATGCATACAATTTAAAAATAAAACTACTGTATGCATCCATCTTGACTCCTTTAAAAAGGGCCATATTTTCCATCTCAACTACCAGAGACAAATAAACAAGACTTACGTCTCATTACACTCGAAGATATTTCTGGCAGCATCGGTACACTGACATTCCTTGTCACATCCTTCTTTCCATGTAGCTCCTTGAGGATACTGTACACCATTTGTGTATACACACACAGCTAAAAATAGTCACATACCGTTTGTTTACACATCTAACAATGATAACAAAATGTGGTACACCATTTTTTACTTAGATTAATTAACATATTTGAAAACATACAAAATAATAAGATTTAAATCATTGAAATGTATCAGTTCCTGTAACAAAGTCTTCCAAAGAAAAAAAGACTCTCATAGGGTCATATCTGTAATGTCACTACTGATAAAAAGCTTATTCTGAAGTGTAATAGTGACATGAATATAAAATAAGGATATTCAAAAAAGCATTACTTGATGGTGTAAGGGTGGGATTAGATCCAGATGGTCCGGTAACAGATCCTGGTCTCACTGTGACCACTGGTGCCGGTGTTGTAGGTTGAACGTAGGTGTAGCATTCTGGTTCCTGGCAGCAAGCATCTGTGGATGACTGCTTGTAGTGACATTGTGGGGGCAGGTATGGATACTTCGGACATCTTGAAAATACACAAATGTTGTTATGTACTATTTTCATGCCTAAAACTCAAACATCATATACTTTTTAAGCAAGTATTTACTCAAACTTGATAAAATAAATAAAACAAACATGCATTAGGATAATAATTAAAATTTCTTTTGGATACAAAGAATTACTATTTTTTTTTAATATTCCAACCAAATTTTCAATCTAGAATAAACAGTTACAAAACTGTTTAGATTGCAAGACTGAAGTTTTTTCTCTCAGAAGTATGAAAATGGCAAGACAAATTAAACAGCTGTTTAGATTGAATTAGGAGAACGATCATTTAAAAGGTATGACTGAGCAATAAGTACATGTAATCATATACGTTACCTGTCGTTACATTTGTACTGGCCTCGTGAAGAATCAACACATTCACAGACATAGCTACAGCCATCATTCCACTGTTGTCCTTGCGTGTAGATCATACCCTTATACACACAGGCAGCTGAAGATATGCATTTGTCACATATTACACTGATCATAAATGACTTGCATAATCTGGTCACTAATTACACAACTTGTCATAAACTATACTGTGACATCTTAATTTGCATAGCTAATTTGTTTGTACATTTTTCTGCACATTGGTCTTAAGATAAATTCATAACTTAAGAATTTCTATCTGCTAAAATCCTGTTTTCAGATATTTGTATGAAATTGAGACAAAGCCAAAAGGTACTGTAGAATGCAATTAAAGCCATATATTGTATGTGCAAAAGTTTTGGAGAAAAAAATTTTGTAGTGTTTTCTTTGAATGTCAAGTGGAGTTTTACATGTATATTTAATACAGTGAAACCATTACTGTTTGTGGAACACACATTTTTGTGTATGATCTGATTCTGATGACAAATAGTCAGACATTACATTTTTACATAAAAATAATTAAATCCACAAATTCAAGTAACCCATGAATACTGATTTTATTTAAGATCCACCAGATGTCTGCAAATGTTCATGCAAACACAGTAACTTACGTGTTGAACCACTGTTTCCAGTTCCTTGCTGGAAGGGAACCACTACAGGGTTTCCACCACTAGATCCGGTAAATGAACCAGAGATTGGTTTTGGTGTTATGAATGGGTTCACGGTGGACTGGCCTGGACCTGGAGTTGGCATTGGTGTTGGAATACTGCCGGTGTTACAGTCAGGGACCAAACAGCATGTGTCAGCTGGGTCAGTCTTGAGTGGACAAGATGACACAGGGTATGAGGCACACCTGTAATTCACACAAGGTCAAAAGGTCATGAAAATCAGAAACCATTACAAATTACAATGTACATTTGTGAAAAATACAATAAAATAAAGGTTAAGAATACATGTACAAGGTTGAACACAACATTGTGGTGTTTGCAATGCATTTAAGCACCCAATTACTTTCATTTGAGAAATTTGACAGATTAATAATTCAAAGTCAAGTACAAAGGAAAGAAGGTGTACACAACCTTTGAGTGCATGTGTAATATCCCTTCAGTACATCTTCACATCTACATTTCTTGTCACAGCCATCATCCCATGTCTGTCCTTGTGAATAGTACACTCCCTTATATACACAATATCCTGCAAATAGAATGTATATGCCACATAATTATAGTTTTCTTATGTACAATACAATACACAGAACACTACATATAAGATTTATGTACCAGAGTAGAACAAAGATTTCTGATAAGCTGATAGACAGACATCTTATACATAACTCTTTTAATGAAGTATAATTGTTACTAGCCTAGCAACTGCTGTTCAAAAGGAACACTTCATATGTTTACATCAGAAGCACAAACCCTTTCATAAACAATCTACATCAAAAACAGAATATTCTTGTTTACTATCAATTTCATAGCATGTAAAATTCTTTCCTGAAAACACAGTCAATTGCAGAAAAAACATGTTCATTTCACAGTTCATCTAATTAACAAAGTACTGCTGTTACCATAAATACTGGTAAAGTATATTTTCCTGTTTAATCTATTCATAAGTGAACTGTTACATTGAACAGAATTGACACACCTTTGACTGAAGTTAGTAACAGAAGTTAACTCAATATGAAACAATTAATTACCTTGAGGTCTGGCAGTTGTAAATGAAGGTGTTGGGGTTGGGGATTGGTTCACACCTGGTCTTGGAGTATTTGTAAAACCTGGTATCTGGTATGGTGCTACAGTGATCACACCTGGTTGAGGTGATGGTGTCTGCACTGGTCCAGGTGTTGGTACACCTCCTGGGAATGGTGTTGGGTTGGTGAAGTCACAGAATGGTACCTGGCAGCATGGTGTCTTTGGATCTTGAACAAGGACACATTCGCTGGGTACTGATGAATACTTCTGGCATCTGGTAAGAAAATCAGTTTTATTTAATGCAACCTCTGCCTCATAATAAAACACATTTAACAGTTTTCACAAAAAATACTTGAAACTAAAACATTTAATTCTCTTTATTTAAGATGAGATCAATTTATCTGTGTGTTACAATGTACAAGCTATCTTGGCTAATAGGTAACTTTTTCAACATAAAGTTTCAAACCAGTGACTTTTTTCAGAATTTTCGCCAAATAACACTGAAAATTAGAAGGGGAGGTCAAGCAAAATTGTGTGCTAAAACATACTTTTCTATACATCTGTACTTCCCAGTGTGTTCATCCAAACATTCACATTCATAATCACAGCCATCATCAAATTTCTGTCCCTGGTGGAAGACCTGACTCTTGTATACACATCCTACATACAAAAGATAACTTGTTACTGATGTATCAGCATTTATTTGGAGTTTTCTTACTTGTCTATTTAAACTCTTACCATTCTGGTGGCAAGTGAGTTTGCCTTTGTGACTTGTGCAGATCATGAACAGCCTGCATATTCATGTAACCTGATCATGATCTACACTACACATTACTCAGAAAAATTTCACGAAGCACCCCTTTGAACATCTAATGGTACAGTCCAAATTGAAGGATGGAAAAGTCCACTTCAGAGATTTAGCAAGGTTAGGGTTAATATGAATGCATCAAAACTGGCCTATTAATTGAACCAAAACCAGCCCATGAACTTCATATAGAAATACTGCAATAACCTTCTCTTCACACCTTGTTCATTTTCTAGGTCCAGTCAACCTGTACCTCGTTTCAAATTAAATTTACCTTAACAGTAACAGTAACCAATGTCACTAAGATTTTTAGAGTAAGAAATCAGTGTTACCTGTTCTTGTGCCTGTGCCGGAAGTTCCTGGTGCTGGTGAAGGATTGACCCCTGTAGATAGAAAATATTTCACACACTGTACATGGGTAATTATGGCCAACAAAAAGAATTTCATGACATGTTGAATTGTAATGAAACAGATCCAGTATTTAGAATATTCCAACTCTTGGTCAATTAACTGTACACACACCAGATATGTACCTATTGAGACAAATTAATTGCTATGTTTATGTAAACTATGAGCTAGTTAACCATTAGTACATCTGTTTTAAATTCAAAGTTGACAAAATTCTTACAATATACAGCAACCTTTGAAGTTTACTGAATAAGAACTACCCTTAAGCCATTCTTTATAACATAGTAATTTAATTGTGAGAGGGTGCCAGGATAGGATCACTGACTTTAACCACATGTGAAATTTAAACACATGGTGTAAAAAGACAGCCACTGTTTTGCAATCTCTTACAGATTTCCCTTACCTGTGATGACACCTGGTGGCTGTGGAGCGGCAGTGACTATACCAGGTGTTGGATTTGGACCTGTGGGTGGTAGGAGTGGGCAGCTTGGTCTCTGACAACATGTTGGGTCCTTCTGGTCTGGGACTAATGTGCAACCTGGCTGAACATTGGTGAACTTGGCACATCTAAAACAGATCAATGGAAACTGTAACAATGATATAAAAATCAGGTCAATCATTCTTTACTTTTTTCCAGGCATAAATTAGGAATTTGAACATGTAAGACTAGAAATGAAAAACAATCCTGCAATATGTAAACTGTTAGTTTATATCACTTTGGTTGCTTTTAAAACAAACCTGAAGCTAACAGTGTACCTAAAAATAAGTTTCAGTTTTTATTAAGGATTAATAGTTATGCATCCACAGCCTTGAGTGAATCTTGTGACAATCTTGACATCTAAATGAGCTAACTGTTCTATGGTGATGTATTCAGCCTTTACATGGAGCCCTAAGATTTTACCTTTGTTTGCAGTTGTAGAAGTTCATGCTTGCGTCTTCACATCTACATGTGTACTCACAACCATCGTACCACTGCTGTCCTTGCTGGTAGGTGCTGCCCTTGTACACACACACGTCTGAAATGAGAATTTAAACATGATGTATGGACAGTAAATCAGAAATGTGAAAGATAAGATCAACATGTAAGACTGGAAATATCAAATTATCATCTTTTAAAGTGATATATCGGTTGTACAGCTGAAGACAAATTGCATCTATGAAAGAGGAGTTCTGTATGTGAAAATGTCAAACAAAATTGAAATAAGCAGAAGTAAATGCCTTGGCCTTTATAGTGTTGGTAGCGAATGATTCTGCCTTTATGACCAATGCAGATGATAAAATCTACACATCTGTGCAGTCTATTCATGATATATATTGTTTGCTATCCAGTCAGCTGACACCCCTTTGAACAACTTATGGTACAGTTCAAGCTCAAGGATGGGCAAGTCTATTGTAGAAACTGAAAGAGGGGTAAAGGGGTAATGTATCACAGATACATACTTTGTGGTGGAGCTGGTGTGGACATTGGGTTTGGTGCAGATGTTGGTCCTGTAGGTACTGTAGGTATAGTTGGTGGCTGGCAGAATGGTTTCTGACAACATTTGTTGGCTGGGTCCTGAGTTAATGTACAATATGACGGCAATGGTGGCGTTCTTGCACATCTGTAATCACAAACCAGAGCTCATTATAATCATGATATAAACCTGTAATCATTTCATTATTTAACAAATACTGTATACAAATGTGAAACCAAACAAACAGCTTATTTGGTTTTTCATAAATTATACTACATTTGTAGTAAGTTTGTTTTCACTCTACTATACAGGAATCTTCATTGATTTACATTAATTGCTCTATAACATTGCTTATTACTGAACTAGCTTCTACAGGATGACTTCACAGTCATTTCATTACCTAAAATAACACTATGCATTGTACTAAAATGAAATTAGTTTCTCAAAATAAGTCATTCCTTGTTGGTTGGAAGACTTTTCAGAACTGCAGTGAAGCCCAGGTGAGTGATACAGGCCCTCTGGTTTCCTTGTCCTAGAGATAACTGTAAGTTGTGTATTAACTTTTTAAGTGCAATTAAGTGCTTACTTCTCAGAACATAAGTATCGGCCAGTTGAGGCATCCAGACATTCACAGTTGTATGTGCAGCCATCATCCCATGTCTGTCCCTGTGTGTATACCTTGCCACTGTACACACAGCCATCTATACATACAGAAAATAAAACTTCCATAACTATTTTCTAAAATATTTATATCTTATTTCTGATTTTTTTTTCAATTAGCCTTTTAAATTGTACATAGTCCCCCATATGTTATATCTATTTAGTAATTTTACTAAGAATCTGTAGAAGAATATCTATGCACAGTGCAACCTCTTAGGAACAAACACTCTTAGGAACACAAACATGTGTTTTTTGTAGAGAGGTATTTTTCTGGAAAGGTTGATTCCTTTAATAATTGACACAATGAGAAAGAAAATGTGTGTCTTTGAGGGAGGATGTTGCTCAAGGGAGGTGTTGATAGGGGAGGTTGGACTGTTTACATGCCCTTGTTTTAAAGGAGCATGATAAAATATCCTGCTCTCAAAAAAGGTTCAAATGCCATACACTATTCTTATATGACATGTACTGTACAGTGTACACAATCAAAAGACCAAAAATGTGTTTCTCAGTGAAAACTCACTTCTGTTGCCAGTGGTTCCAGGGTTGTAAGGATTGTTTGTGGGTACGTTGGATCCGGAGATGACACCTGGTACACCAATAACGCCGGTCTTGGTTGTACAAACTGGGATCTGACAACATTGATCTTTAGGATCAGTTGTCAATGTGCAGTTAGGAGTCAAAGCTGGATATGTTGGACATCTGAAGGTAAATACAATAGAAATTATTTTATTGTAACTTTTACATAAGAAAACGCATTGATGAAAATGCATTTAAAACTCATCTCTGTATATAAAACAGTACGTGCACATAATTATTTGTATATGCACTTACATTGCATATGAAATAAAGTCTATAAAATCTGTTTAATTTATTTTGTTATTTAATCTGCAAGTTGTATACTAACTGACTATAGATCTGCAAAATACTAGAATAAATTAGATGAGTGAATTGATCCAATTGTAGCCAATCATCATCCAGTAGTATACATAGAAATAATCTGAAAATAGACATACAGATAGACAACTTACCTATCATCACAGGTGATCTTTCCTGTCATTGCATCCTCACATTTACAGACCTTGTCACAACCCTGGTTAAATGTTTGGCCTTGTCTGAGTGGCACTCCCTGGTACACACAGAACTGTGTTGATGGTGTGGGGTTTGGACCTGGCATGGGTGACTGACCTGGTCCAGATGTTGGTGCTGGGGTCTGGCACTCTGGTTTCTGACAACATGGGTTGGTAGGATCATACACAAGACGACAGGTGGATGCTAGGTTCGGGTATCGTGGACATCTGAATGTGTTAAAAACAAATTGTCTGATACACCGCCCACAGTTACAGACTAAAACATGAATTAAAGTAATATTACCGTTCAAAGTGACCTTCAAATATTTAAATAATACATTTATCAGTGATTTATAATTTGTATTTGTCAATAACAGAAATAAACTTTGTAAAACTTATTTCTTGTATGTTTTAAAAGCATCCACTGTGTGTTCAGCATCATTCTTAACTATAAACCAATGTGACTATTTTGAAGAGTAATATAAACTGATACATAAGCACTTAATCAGAATGATATACATTTAACAATACTTTGATAATGCTTCTGCCAAAACTCTGAAAAGAGGCCTTCATTTCTAATACTAATGTATGTAACGTCTTCATTGCTTTCTAGTGGATTATCTACAGTTGCTTTCTAATAACACCTAAACACAGACAAGAAACACAAAATAAAAGAAAAATTATTAAATATTCTTGGCATTTAAACAGTATTCACATGAAGTGCATGTACCTGTCTGTGCAGTGGTAGTGACCTGTCATTGCATCATCACAGATACACTCGTACTGGCAGCCATCTTGCCATTTCTGTCCTTGTGTGTACATATTGCCTTTGTAAACACACACCTCTGTAACAATACATAACATATATGACATATTAGGTACCAGTAAAGTCTTTCAGAACAATCAAGCTTGATTTAGAGGGAAAAAACAATGTTTAAATGCAAAACAGTCTTTCTTATTTCAAAGGTGGCATATAACTGCCATTACAAGTGGGTGTATACGCTAAAGTGAATACAAACAAAAGTTCAACTGTACAGTGAAAGTTTGTCAAACAAATGTAACACACACTTACTTGGTGGTTGTGATGGTGCAACCATTGTTGAGCCTGAAAATTTATAATGTAAATTTGGCGATTAATTTACACAGACTCTTTCATTAAGGATAAAAAATAACTATTGAGTTCGGCTGTTGAGCTGGTAAAAATTATATAAAACATGGCAACTTGAACATATCTCTACTTAATGGTGACTGGTTTTAGATGTTTAATGTTAAAGATATGGCAAATCTGACATTTAAGTTCACTAATTCAGAAAAATATAGTGTCTTGAAGAACCTGACATGGCAGAGTTTGATTATGTTTTGTTTATGTATTCAATACAGTAAAATCACCCATTTAAAGCAAATGAATGTGCAAACCACAGCTATGTTTATCTGATGTTACAAAACCTTTGTAGAAAGCTTAATGAGGTAGAAACAAAAATTAAAGAAGGTTGCATTTCAATTATCCTTACCACTTCTCAATTAAAAATAAACACAAAGTAAATATAATTCAATCTGGACACTTTACCTGGGACAGGGCTTGGTATCAAAGGCGGAGCTGCTGTTCCTGAGCCGTTCACTTGTCCGTACACTCCAGCGTTACCTGGACAGCTTGGTGACTGACAGCAGACTGGGTCTCTAGAATCTGGTACCATGGTACAGCCTGGTTGCAGAGGATAGCTTGGGCATCTGTACAAATAGGAACTTGCTAAGTAAATATTTCTGTTGTCTCAAAGTCACTTCCCCTCCCAAGTTTCTACAACCAACACACCCATCTTTTAATAAGAACAGTGCCACTACTAGATAGGGCACTTCCTGAAAATTTACTCACTGAATAGTGATCATCCCAGATCATCATTATACCCAGCACAAATATACAAACTTATCATAATCTGCACTGCCCATTAAAACACAATCACTTAGTGTTTCTTACTTCGAATGCCTTATCGTTCAACCAGATTTCCAATCAACAATACAAACCCTTTTCATTTCAAAATCTGGGATACATGTATATATTTTATACATGTATCTACAAACTGACTTAATTGAACTTTTAAATACATGTACGTACTGTATGTAAATTAAATGGAGAACATGCTACTGCAGTTAAACTCACCTGTCATTACAGCTGATAGCTCCTGTCTTGCCATCATCACAGATACAGATCTTGTCACAGCCAACATACCATTTCTGGCCTGTTGTGTACTGTTTACCATCCATTACACACACTTCTGCAGGAATACAGAACAGAATGGTAAGTCTTGTAACTCTCTCAACATTCAGCGAGACCTGTCTTAAGCAGTCAGACGAGGGCTGCAACAAAAGTGGCCATAGAAAGCAAGCCACCCTTCTCCCTGCCTCCCCCCATGCACCAGTTCAAACTGGGTCATCTAGTGACCAAGGCCAGTATGGCTCTACCTGGTCAATTGGAACGTATTGCCATGGTAATTTTGCATTCAATTTTCAAGAGCAATAACTCCTGTGTTTCTGAAGCAATTCAACTGAAACTCAAGGAGCATTAACTTTATATACATGTAGTTCTAAATATTTTCAAAAAGTTTGATTGAAATTTTGTAACCAGTGTGGTAGATATGGATTCAGACAAACTGTTAATGGACAGTGAGATGACCAGCGCCACAACTTAGTACAATGTTCACCTACATTGCATTTGGATGTATAAAAAATCAAAATCAAACTGAGAGAAGAAAATTGCTGAAAGACTTTTACCAGAATAAACAAATGTAAATGAAGTAGTTTTTCACTTTAAACTGCTTACATATGATTTGTTAACTGTGATAACAGTGATTGTAAATTTTCTATTTTAATAATGTAGCAGTTACCTTTAGGAGCTGGTGTTGACAATGGTGCTGGACCACCTGAAAAGAGAAAAACACTGTTTCAGTTTAAACTTATCCATTTTACATAGATTGAAGAACAAGTTTTTGCAACTTCTATTAACTTTTCTCAGTGACTGCTTACTGGAGTTCTGACCTGTACTCGTGCCAAAAGAAGAGATTTTGAAAGCAACTGTCAAATGGCCCTGCAGGGATTTGAATCAATGACCTTTTGGATAGGACTCTTACAACTTACCGATACATCATGATGCCTCCCTAAAAGAGCTTTTTTTCTTAGAGAAACCTTTGAATCTACAAATTTACATTACAGAGAAGCATGATAAAATACCATAACCTCAAGAGAAACTTATGCCATAACCTCAAGAGAAACTTTTCGGCACACTTCAGACAAACATTACATGAACATTTTTAAGTTTTCAAAAAGGCTGAAGAACTTGGACCTGTAGTATAAACTATTTGTGAAGTAAATGTGTGGTAGACTGTTTTAACTTACCAGTGGGTGGAACAGGTGTATTTGGACATACATTGCAGGCTGGTTTTGTGCAACACTTGTTGTTTGGATCTTGTGCCATCTTGCAATAGGCTGGGATACCAACATATCGTGGGCATCTGGAAAAAATTCAAACATTTTCTTTCAGAGCAGCGGATGCAGATGTAACAGTTTCACTATCAGCTCCTTTTATCATATATTAGGGTTTTATCGTTGGTACCGGTTTCCCACATGACCAACGCCCCCAGAAGAGGTTAGTTATTTTAGGTTTCAGAGGAAAGTGCAAGATACAGAAAGCGTCCTAATTCCAGAGACACCGCTGGTTTTTATACATGCCAGGTGTATAGCACCCATACATGGGACCTCGGTTTAAGTCTCATCCGCAAGACTGTTAGTAATTTTAGTTGGTCAGCCCCGGGAATCGAACCGCTACCTCAAGATTACAAGTCTCGTGCTCTACCGATTGAGCTAACCGGGCTGACATCTGCTCCTTGAATGTACCAGAAACTTTTATACTTTTGCTTTTATTAGTGATTAAACCTTCATGTACAAGGTCTTCAAAATACATTTGTACACAGCCAGGCTCCAAACCTGAAGCATCTGATAAAACACAGTAATACAGAAGGATTAAAAACAAAGCTAGAAACAGATCACATACTTCTCAGTACACTGGTACTGTCCACCGCTAGAGTCAATACAGCTACAGATGTATGAGCATCCATCTTCCCAGCTCTGTCCTTGTTTATACTGTGTTCCCTTATACTCACAATAACCTGGCAATACATAACACACAAGTGATCTGTCACTGTCAGTTCTGACAACATATCAATCCCCACTGATCTAAGTTTGTGTACTGACACAAGTTTAAACACTGAAGCACTACCTACAGAAGTTAATGAATTACTGAGATTAGCTCAGACTATGGGGCAGCACTGACGGATGTTTTAACCCCTTATAAATTCAAACAACAAAGTCTTGACAACTAATTTGTTACATTTACACCAAAAGTAGTATAGCATACTACTGTTTTAACTCAGTGAGCAAATTTTTTATTTAGTATA
Source organism: Saxidomus gigantea (assembly GCA_032359765.1). Lineage (NCBI taxonomy): Eukaryota > Metazoa > Mollusca > Bivalvia > Venerida > Veneridae > Saxidomus > Saxidomus gigantea. The sequence goes on from JAUMHA010177716.1 coordinate 39,710, forward strand.
AAGTGAAATCAGAAGAGTTGAGATCAGATTAATTTCCTTCCCTTACCAACATTTGATGGTTGAACTCCGGTAACAGGGTTTGGTTGTGGACCTCCAGAGATCACGCCAGGTACTGCTGTCGGCATTGGGTATGGGCAGACTGTTGGTGGTGTTAGGGTGGTTCCTGGCTGTGGACCTGGAGTTGGTATGTAGGTACATTTTGGTACCTGGCAGCAGGCATCATTGGGATCAGCAAGCATCACACAGCCAGAGCCCAAATTGTTGTAAGACTTACATCTATAATAGTACATATAACCATGGCAACTTCAGTGTAAACAATATCTCAGCCCCTCTGCATTGCAGTCTTTGGAAGTGTTTGGCTGATATCAATTTGAGTTTAAAATTTATACCCTAATCTTAAACAGAAATGACATCGTTTTGGCTTAAAAGTTAATTTTTTGAAAGGCATGGCTTTTATTACAAGCATGTAACATCATGAAAGTTTACCTCTGTCGCTACAAATGTTTTAACTTCAAGACAATATTACTTGACCTTGAGATAATATAGTGAAAAACTATTCTGAAAAAAAGAGCAAAAACAGTATGTAATATACAAGTGAGATACCTGTCAAAGCATGTGTATACATTCATATCAGCATCATCACATCGGCACTTCTTCTGGCATCCATCATCCCAAGTCTGACCTTGACTGTATGGTACACCCTTGTATACACAGTATGCTGTAGAACAATGTTACATATTGATAATTGTGGTATTAGGTAACACAATACTAATGATACTGTTACAATTAATGAAACTTGTTACTTCCAGGTAACTTGTTTTCATTTGAAACTGAAGTTAATGTATAACAATGATGAAGATGGTTTCTGTAGAAACTTTTTTTTTAACTATCAATGAAAAGGTTTACCCTGCTGGAAGCAAGTGACTTTGTTGAAGGGATCAGTGCAGATCATGATCAGTTTGCACATCAATGCATTCTGATCATGATCTGCACTGTTTGCTATTCAGTCAGTGAATTTTCACTGAGCACCAATAAAACAATTAATGACATCTTCCAGACTAAGGGATGAATAAGCTTACATTATAAATCTAACAGTCAAGGATTAAAGTACTTACAAGGTGGCAGGGGTGGTAACTGTGTGGAGACACCTGGAGAGACTGGTGGTGGTAGAGTAGGTGATGTCTGGTTGTAGTCACAGACAGGTACGAAGCAGCAGATGTCATTTGGATCTCTCTGTAGCTTGCACTCTGGGGGTACCAATGGGAATGCAGCACATCTGTATGTACCAGAGATATAGACTTAGTTTAACCAAGTTTCAAGAATCAGCAAATTTGAAAATACAGGCAACAGTAGGCGTTACAGTATAATTCAATTAAGCAATTGTACATGTATGAATAATAGCTAATGACACATGAATTTCATTTTCCTATAGCAATTAAAGCAATAAATTCAGCTACATTTTAAATACATGCATACCTCCATGAATACTCAATTTATACAAATGCTGACAATGAAAAGATTTTGTATTCAATTATTGATAAGAATTACTAGGCTGTACTGCACTATATATTCTGTATCTACAGACCTCTGTGTACAGCTGTATTTTCCTGTCATTCCGTCAGTACAGATACAGTCATATTCACACCCATCCTGCCATTTCTGTCCTTGTGTGTACATTCTACCTTTGTATACACAAACATCTGCAAAACAATTGAATAAAACATGAATAATAAAGGTGTGCACTAAGGGGGTTTGTGTACACAAGGGATATGTATATATATATATATATATAAGAAAAATGTTAAACGAAATGCCGGAATAAGTAAATTATAAAAAAATAAAAATAATGACACTATATGGGTTTTCTATTTGTATAGAAAACTCATATAGTGTCATTATTTTTATTTTTTTATATATATATATATAACAATCTTAGATACAGAAACACTATAAATAAGTATCATTTACAGGTACTGTAAGATAATGACTCTATTAGTAAAACCCTATATATACACAAGTTCTTATACTGAAGACAGGTATCCTTCAGTAATTAAATGACTTATTCTGACTGAATTCACTTTAAAATTGCTGTGCCCATGCTAATATATACTGGATTGTTTTGGAAGCTAGAACAGTCAAACATACAATGTTATGATCTAGCAAATAAACAGATAATCACACCTATTGTCAGCAGATTTAGCAATGAAAAATACAAAATATTTCTCTTGTTCCAGTCCTGTAAATCATGTTCTTGAACATTTCACTGAACATCCCTCTGTACAATAATGTTGCTGTCCAAATATTAAAAATTTATAGGGACCAGGATAAAGGGACATGATTTCTGATTTGGCAAACTTAGTTCCTGGGTTTCTAAAGCAGTCTTACTTTTGGGAGCAGATGTGAAGCCTCCAATGCCTGGTGTCGGTGCAGGTGGAGTTCCAGATCCTGAGATAACACCTGGCACACCTGTTATAGTCTGTGGACCTCCAGTAGGCACACTCTGTCCTGGGCCTGGAATTGGTATACACTGTGGTACCTCACAACAAGTTGGATCCTTCGGGTCTGGTACTAGGGTGCAGCCAGTTGGTATTGTTGGGTACTTGGCACATCTGTAGATGTAAACACACATTATAAAAACATGTCAGTTTCTTATGCTAACCGTAGGTCACTACAGATTATTTAATTTATTGTTGGCTTTTCTTTCCCTGAAAAAGTTGGGCTGGGAACGTTATTTTAATAGCTTGTTTCATTTAACTATCAAAATTATACATGTCTACTGATAGATGGCCTTTAAGGCTTAGGGGACTTGTAACAGACAGTCCACATATGCAGTCAAAACAACTGACTGTAGAACAAGTCAAAAACATCAATAATTGTATAGAACACAAGTTCTATGAACATTTTTTTCAAAAGAAAATAGTCAGTCACAAAATACAATGTAAGCAAATTAATTTTTCCTGTAAGATAATGAACAAGTAAAATTGAAATACCAGGCTGCTGCTAATAGTAAATAATAACTTGACCATTACAATAGTGTCAACAAAGGATGCCACTGCCAAGTACAAAGAATGAGATAATACCTGTCGTAACATCTGTAGAAACCAGTTACGCCATCTTCACATACACATTTCTGATCACAGCCCATGTACCAGGACTGTCCAGCCACATACTGTACACCATTCATTACACATCCAGCTGTAACACAATAACTTACAAAGTACAAACAAACCACATCCATTAATAAAACACAGCATAGAGTAAGAAACAATAACACATCCAGCTTTAATTTTAAAGACAACTATGAGCCGTACAGTATGATAACTACCATTTGGGTTTGGAGACAAGTAAAGAACCCCACCTGTCAGGGTATCATACCTGAATAAATCTAGAATACTAATCTGCATGACAATGATAATCAAGAGTTATCCCAATAATGCTCCCTAAACTTGGCTCGTGGATAATTAATGATCCGAGTCACCTAAATACTGAATTGTAACTCTATAACGAGCACATCATCTTTTGATAGACGTACTTATTCGTCACTTCATTCACAGAAGTTTGTTAGACAAAGATAACTTACTTTTTGTAGATGCAGTGAAGCCTCCAGTTCCTGGTGTTAGCATGGGTGGATTTGTTCCAGAGATAACACCTGGGTTACCACTTCCTGTCTGTGTGGGTACTGGGGTCTGTCCTGGACCTGGGGTTGGTTGTGGGGTTGGCTGAGGGGCTGGTGTTGGTTTGTCACATACTGGCACCTTGCAGCATGCATCTTTAGGATCAACCACCAATCGGCAATAAGATGGTATGTTCAAGAACAATGGACATCTGTAGTATAAAATCATATATCATTTACTTATTTTGATAATTGCAGCTATATACATTTAATAGTCACAAACAATACTTATAAACTTCAAAAAAGTACATTATGCAATACGAAAACATAGGCTTTTACCTCTCTTTGCATTCATATCTTCCAGTATGGTCATCCAGGCATTCACAGTCGTATTTACAACCATCTTGCCATGTCTGACCAGCGTTGTATACAACACCATAATGTACACATCCAGCTACAACACAAAAAATCGTACTAACAAATGAAACACAAACATTTACACCAAATAAAGAAACCACGAGGTAAAGGGTTCAATCACCACTGTACTTTGGCAACACGTGTCTGGTCTGCAAGCTGACACATTTAACTTTGGGCTACTGGCATTTTAACACAATTTTGCTATATAATTATAATCTTTGGACAAAATATACTGGGTATAACGAAACTCCCTAGATTCCCACATTTTGTTAGGTACCAGTATACATGGGAGCCATACTGGGATCTTTGCAAGTTAATCGGAGGAGAAATCCCAGGGTCGGCCGGGACTATAAACAAAGAAAAAAAACACCACAAACAGTAGAACTAGCAAATGAAACTTAAAACTCCTTTTAAAACTTGTTAACACTTTTTTTGAATGTGTGTATAGTGTAAATGTTATATGTTATGTATCTTCTAGACAGTAAGTAAAAACAATGTATTCATTATTAAAGAACTCACATTTGTTTCCATTGACACCTGATCCCTGGAATGTACCAGGAAGTGCAGTTGGTACAAAGAAAGTTGGTGCTGGTGTTGGGAATTTGCCTGGGGCATATGTCAGTCCTGGGCCTGAAAAATAACACAACTTCGATATTGTAGAGTTGTACTTGAGATATATTATTGTAAGCACCTTACAAAACATAACAGCTTTTTTAATAAAAGATTTCATCCGAAATACCCTGAACATTAAATTATATTGATCTAGGCCTTTTTTATTTGTACATAATATTTTAAATAGATGTTGTTTGAACTAATTTACTCCATATTCTATTCTACAAAATAAATTTGCTAACATACCGGGTGTTGGTATCTTGTTTGGAGCATATGTCTGTCCTGGTGCAGGTGTAGGAACCATTCCAGGCACCCAGGTAGGGTACATGCCAGGTGCAAATGTCAAACCTGGTCCTGGAGTTGGAACCTTATCTGGGGCATAAGTATAACCAGGAGCTGGTGTTGGTACCATGCCAGGTACATATGTTGGGAATTGTCCTGGTGGATATGTATATCCTGGAGCTGGTGTAGGTATCTTGTTTGGAGAATATGTAAATCCTGGAGCAGGAGTTGGAACCATTCCAGGTACCCATGTTGGATAATGTCCTGGAGCATATGTATAACCTGGTGCTGGTGTTGGTATCATGTTAGGAGCATATGTCACACCTGGTGCTGGTGTTGGTACCATACCTGGGATCCAAGTTGGATAGCTATATGGAGCATATGTTCTACCTGGAGCTGGCGTAGGAATCATCCAAGGAGCAAATGTCTGTCCTGGTGCTGGTGTTGGTACCATGCCTGGTACCCATGTTGGGAACTGTCCTGGCGCATATGTTATTCCAGGTGCCGGTGTTGGTATTTTGTTTGGTGCGAAAGTTCTTCCAGGTGCTGGTGTAGGGGCCATTCCTGGAACCCATGTTGGGAATTGTCCTGGGGCATAAGTGTAGCCTGGTGCTGGAGTTGGAATCTTATTTGGTGCATATGTTACTCCTGGTGCTGGTGTTGGTACCATGCCGGGAACCCATGTTGGGTAATGCAGTGGAGCATATGTCCTTCCTGGAGCCGGTGTTGGTATCTTGCCAGGAGCATAGGTGACACCTGGAGCTGGTGTGGGAACCATCCCAGGTATCCATGTTGGGAATTGTCCTGG
>JAUMHA010177717.1:0-30528 GCA_032359765.1 Saxidomus gigantea
AAACAAATCCCTGACAGAGTTACCTTCTCTTGCCTACAGATGGGGGTAATGATGTAAACAAGCATTCAAAGTTCCAAAGCAATATATCAAAGGGTTTAAGGCAATAAGTGGATTTTACCCATTTTCAATGCATTTTCTAAGTAAAAAAGGGGCATAATTCTGTCAAAAAAACCTAGACAGAGTTATGTACTCTTGTCTGTTGATATAGGTCATGATGGTAAACAAGCATGGTTAGTTTCAAAGCAATAACTTTAATGATTTTGAAATAAAGTGAGGTGGTACGAAAAACTTAACCAAGCTCAATACACTTTTTAAGTCAAAAAAGGGTCATAAATCTGTCAAAAACCTTGATAGAGTTATGTACTCTTGTCTGTAGATGGAGGTTATAATGATAAACAAGTATGGTAAGTTTCAAAGCCATACCTCTAATAGTTTTGAAATAAAGTGGGGTGGTACGAAAAAACTTAACCAAGGTGTGACACCAACGCCGACGCCGACGCCGACGCCGGGGCGAGTAGGATAGCTCCCGTTTCCTTCGAAAAGTCGAGCTAAAAATGCATCGTTAATCGAATATATTAGACGCAGATTTATTATCCCAACTACATTTTATTCTCATTTGGGGGTAGTTTTCGTATGCATAATGTGTTTGAGATAAAAAGAGTTACTTTCACAATTTCTTAAGTGGTCAATTTCTTTTAAGCAATACGATCATTGGTATTTATATACACTCTAACAAGTGCTTTTATAAAGGCTTTTTCTACGTTATATTATACAGGGAACACAGCCAATCTACATTTTGATACTAATCATTTTGCTGAAAATCATAATAGATATATTTAAACCATCTAAGTATGATTCTGGCAACCAAATTCAAGGACCACAGTTTTCTATAAAGTTTCTTTGCAAAATGTATAAGTTATTCAGGGTATCTAGTCTAGAATTGCACGATAATCCATAATGTAACATGCAGGGCTGCGTATCCTCATATAAAACATTTCTTCAATCTCTTTCTAAAATGCCCAAAATGGCCCTATATCGTTTAGCTGAGTACCAGTGTACCTACCTAAGGAAGTCTCTTTTTGAAAATCGAGTCGGTAGTTAGTAAGGATATCACTAGTTGCTAGTTAAAGTCATTTGTTGCTAAAAGTAACCAGATGCTAGGGACATTCAGTGATTGCTACGGATTGCTAAGGAAATCAATTTTCAATAGGGGAAGTCAGTGATTGCCAAAGAAGTCAAGTGTTCTGGTGGCTAAAGACGTCAATGGTTGCTAAGGAAGCTACGCATCTAGTGGCAAGAGAATGCTAATGTGGTCACTGGTTGCTAGGAGAACTCATTGGTGCCAGATAATACTGCATACTAAGAACGTAAGATCTGTCCTATGTGGTTTCGGAGAAATTTTTAGAAGGTTTTACTTTTTAAGTATAAATAAACCAATAGATCTCCGGGGGGGTCCATTTTGACCTTTGGGGTCATGGTTTGAACAATAGTGATAGAGGTCTACCAGGCAATGCTAATATCTAAGCTTTGTGGTTTCAGAGAAGAATATGTTTAAATTTTCTCTCTTTAAGCATATGTAAAATAAAATGAAAATACAGACGGGGTCAATTTTAGTTTAAACATATTTATCTTTGTGCAATACAAAAAGCGAGTCAATTTTGACCATGAGGTCATGATTTGAACACTCCTAGTAGAGGTTCAACGGGCAATGCTATATGCTAAATAGTAGTTCTATGCATTGTTGTTTCAGAGAGAGTTTTAAAGTTTCCTTCTATACGCCTAAGTAAAATCAAGTGACACCCCATGCACGGTCAATTTGGACTTGAGGTATGATTTGAACAATCTAGGTAGAGGTCCACTAGGCAATGCTACATGCCAAATATATTAGCCATGGGCATTCCTGTTTTTGGAAAGATTTTTAAACCTTTGTTTTCCGTTGCCATGGCAATACGAGATCTGCATGAAATATAATTATTTGAACCGTTATGATAGAGTTTCGTGCAAGCTAACAAGTGAGAACAATATTGACAATAGGGGCAAGATTTGAACTAATTTCGTAGAGGTCCGCTAGACAATGCTTAATACTAAATATCTAAGCTCTAGATTATTTTGTGTGATCTGGAGTTATGATTTAAACACACTTGGTAAGGTTCACTAAACAATGTTACATGCCAAAATGTTATGGGATTTGCAATTTTGTAAAAGAGCTTTAAATATTATACTTTTGGTTCTTTGAACAAATTTCGTAGAGCTCTTTGCCCGAAACATTACTGATAAATTTCATCTCTATTGGCCAAGCAGGGTTCAGAGGAGATGCTGTTTGAAGCAAATTATGGAAGGACGACAGACGGATGACGTGCATCCAGTAGTCTCAAGAGCTCACCGTGAGCACTTCGTAGTCAGGTGAGCTAAAATGCAAATCATAATGTTTTAAATATAAGAAAACAAATATGGGTGTTTAAATGTGTTGTAATGACTAGGTGAATTTTTGACGTCTGACTGGCTAATAGACGGATCTTAATTTTTTTTCGTTTTCATACCTGTAGACGTGGTTGTATTTTCCAGTTCCTTATTCATTGGTATAAGTGTTGTCTCATTGAACGGTATAATCTTGCAAAACCCTCCCTGAGGCGGTCTGTTCACTAAAATCTCATAATATGCAGGGCCGTAGCTCACACCGCTAATTAAGACATCCAAGGTTACGAGGTACCATGCTCCGTACTCCAACTTATTCTCCAATATTGTAAGTGAGCGAGCGGTAGATCCTAATATTCATCAAACAAAGGTACACGTAGTTATGCATATGTGTAAAAGATTTAAATAATAAAAATATTACTACAGTGAAAATATAACTTTTTTCCATTATCATAGGAATAATTAAATTGCAAATCTAGAACTAGGTACATGGTATTCATTAATTCATGTATTAAGTAGGTCTTGTGTTAGCATTTAGTGACAAGGGTAATCTTGTCAAAAACAGCCATAACTTCTTAATCCAAATTTCTTGAAATATCAAGTTAAACTTAAAAACGAAACAGAAACCTTAAAATATCACAATTTTGTTTGTTCAACTTGTAACTGCTGGTTACAACAATTGTTTGCGAAACGAAAAAGTTGACTAAATACAAATAATTTTTCACAGAGATGCGCAGCGTGGATTTCTAAAAGGCTAAGCAAATGAAGTCTTACATATGCTGATATAAAAAGTGTTCTACCCATCACATATTATTGATTTCCAGTGCCAAGATCATGGGTTCTGAACATTATCTCGATGAGGTGAACATTTGGCCAGATTTCCGTTCAAATCCATCAAGCGGTTTAGAAGATATTAAGTGGATATAAATTCTGATCTGACACCTTTTACTTTAAATCGTTTCCTTGACTTGAGTTTCATCAAGATGAATCACAAATTATATGAGATATTGAGCCGACAGACTTAAATCCCTGACCTTAAGCTGTCACCTTGACTTGAGTCAGCATGGCCACATATAAGGTTTTGCACATTAACTTAATGAGGTAAACATTTGATCAAAGTTTCATCAAAATCCTACAAAGCTTTAAGGAGATGTGAAGCGCAACGGAAATACAAGACTCAATCCTTTGACCTAAAGTTGTGACATTGACGTTGAAGCAAAAACCATATCATGGGTTCTGCTCATCGTCTTGAACTTGTAAGCACCCAACCCGAGTTTCATGTAGATATTTCTATGGTTAAAAAAATATGAAGTGAACACAAAATCCAAGTCAGAAAGTTTTGAACTTAACGTGTGACATTGTAATTGACCGTGGGCTAGTGTAACCGGCTCGTAGGTTCTTCATACGTCTTGATGATGTGAATATGTGACCTGAGTTTTATAAAAAAAATGGAGATATGGTGCAGACATTAATTATTAGACTTAAACATTTGACCTTGAACTTAAGCAAGCGTTATCGGCTCATGAGTTCTGCGCATCGTCTGAATAAGGTGATCATTAAACTCCTTCAATGGGTAAAGTAGATATGGACAGAAGGACGGAATGGTGGGCGGACAGAAACCATTTCTATACCCCCTCCCGCCTCGCCGCAAGGGATAATTATGCGACGTTTTATGTTTATGTGATTTCCTGTACATGAGTTATCGACAAGAAAACATATTAACATAATTATATTTCTACCGTAGCCACTCAATATACATGAATACAGAATATCAGTTCATACGAAACATACATCTCGCCTAAATAAAATGTATAAAAGGTAAATGAGGAACGTCCAGTAAAATAATTTTTATTGTTCAGGCACCAAGACACCAGACCACTATTTCTGACATTATCAATACTTATCTGAATGTGTTAAAGAATTTAAACTTGCCTATGAATGTTCTACGATTATTTTAGCAATAAAAGTTTAAAATTGCTAGATTTTGAGCAGATAAGAAAATAAAAGACCTCCAGTTCCAGAGATATTTTATACCTGATGCATAAGTATAGCTAGACAGGTCTTCATCTACGTATTCTGAACCTGAATACTTCTTCAGTTTCCAAACAAACGTCGCAGGGCAGTTGTTTGTTAGATCAGGAACTAATTGAAGTTTTGAGCTCCTTGCCACTTTAGACAAACAGTTAATCTTACATCTGTAAAACAGGTACAATCACATTTTAGTTAATTTTTGTGTGTGTACATTCCATTGGTAAGGAGCAATGAAAATAGTGGACCATCTGCGAATAATTACGAAAAACACATAATTTAAAAGAAACAAGAGTGGCAAACTGTCACAAAATACGCCCTACGGAGATGGATATTTCACTTTATATGTTTTGTGAAGCCTGTTTGAACTATAGAGCAGCGGGGCTAATTCGCTTGTTTAAACGGCTAATTTCATTACTTTTAAACTAAACCTATCCCTAAATGTGAATAATACCCCCGCTGCCCCTCCCCGAAAGACGAATAATACCCCGTCCCCCCACCCCCTCCCCGAAAGACTGCTTTATAAACTGAGGAAGTTCGTAACAGAATACCTTGCAAAAAAACTAAAATAGAGATATTGTTCTTGGCAATAACTCTGTAATGTTTTTCTTGTACACTGCACTTCCTCTCGTTGTGCTGACCATTGTAAAATTTCCAACCAGTTGTTATTAAATTATGCTCTGGACAAGAAAAGTTACAAGTTACTCTGTAATTACTAAAGAAACGGTTATGGTTCTTGTACACTGCACTTCCTCTCATTGTGCATGGCCATTGTATGAAGTTGTATTGAATTCCAACCAGTAGTTTTCAAGTTATATTCCGGACAGGGAAAACGGACTGACCGACCGCCCGACCGACCAACCAACCATCGAGCGACTCCTTTACACCTCCCTAAACTTTGTTTCGGGGTATGATAATTCAGTGGTCATAACTCAAAAGTGCCTTTGGCCATCTTGCTGGTTATCGAACTTGGCCTAGTTTAGTGTATACCAATTTATTATAGCTCGATTGTGAAGAAAGTTTAGTTTATACGAATTTATTTTAGTTCGATGCGAAGAAAGCTCCGTAGCTTATTTAAACGCTCTCGAACACTCATTCCAGATGTCATCACATTCGCGAGAGAAAGTTTGTAGCTAATCATGTCACTCTCGAGTCCGCTTCCTGGAAAAACCAGTATTGGTGTCATTTGAGGAAGTACAGTCGTGACCTTGGTGGGTTTTGAACCCGCAACCTCCGGGATGAGCGGCCAACATCTTAACCTCTGTACCATCTCCTCTAGACAGTACGCAAAAAAATAATTTCACCAAGTTTGGTGAATATTTGATGGAAACTGTTCGGCGTATAGAGCGGTCAAGGCTAATTTGACCGATTTTGGATAATTCAAGGGCCGTAATCCAAAGTGCCTTGTGTGATTTAGCTTGTTATCAAACTTGGTCTAGAAGTTATATCCACAAATATATTCACAATGTTTACAGAAGATTGGATGAAAACTGTTCGACTTGGAGAGCGGACAAGGCTTATTTTGGATAATTCAAGGGCCATAATCCAATAGTGCCTGCGGCGATTTTGCTTGTTATAAAACAAAGGCCTAGACGTTATGCCCACAAATATTTTCACCAAGTTTGATGAAGATCAGATGAAAACTATTTGACGTTGAAGCTGGACAAGGCTTTATTTTGGGCCAATTTTCAATAATTCAAGTGCCATAATCCAAAAGTGCCTTCCGTGATTTTGTTAGTTATCGAACTTAGCCTAGACATTATGCCTACAAACATAATCAGCAAGTTTGGTGAAGATCCGATGAAAGCTGTTTGACTTAGAGAGCGGACAAAGTGTGAACCCCGCCCTTGCCAAATGCCCGCCCGCCGGAGGAGTTCCAATGACACGTACCTTTGGGTGTATGAAAATAAATGCAAAATATCTAATTACTAGAAGTAACAAGAGTTGTTTGTAAAACACGTGTGCCCCCCTTGATGCAAAAGTTGTACTATGAAAGTAACAGTTTTTAAAGTAAAAGTCAGTGTGAAATTCGTAATACGGCATCTTTAGAAATTGTACAATGAAAAAAAGATTTAAGAAGAAAATAAAACATTCTAACAATAAATCATTTTTACGAAGTGACCTTGACCTCCAAAAAATTGTTTTTGCTAAAAACAACAAAAAACGGAAAAAAAGAAATTACAAAAATAAGTATTTTTTGTGACCTTGACTCCTGAAAGGGGGCGGGGGGGGGGGGGGGGTAAAGCAATTTTATAATCCAAAAGAAAAAATCGAAAAATCGATTTTTAGTAAAGGTGACCTAGCTCCCCCCCCCCATCCCCCCATCCCCCCATCCCCCCTCCTGTCGGAAAAAAATTATTGCTTAAAACGATTTAAAAGAATAACTATTTAAATATCTTACTCTCCATGCAAACTACCTACACACCAAGTTTCATTGCAATTGGTCACTCCTAACTCATGTTATTAAGTGGTGACCATTTTTCTATTGTTAGTAACAGTGACCTTGACATTGATCCTAGTGACCCAAAATGCAACCCAAGCTTTCTCTTCCCGCAAACTACCGACAAAACAAATTTCATTGAAATTGGTCAATCCTAACTTAAGTTATTGAGTGGAAACCATTTTACAATTCCGGATGACTGTGACCTTGACCTTCTAATTTCAAAACCAATAGGGGTCCTCTTCCCTTGACCAACCTCCACATCATGTTTCAAGATGTTAAGCCCAAGGGTTGTTCTCGAGTTACCGTCCGGAAACTGTTTAACAATTACGGGTCACCGTGACCTCGAAGGCGCCATCTGCTGGTCATGACAAACCTTCACATTAATTAAGTATGAAGATGCTAGGTCCAAACATTTTCAAGTTATCATCCGTAAATCGTTTTACTATTCCGGATTACTGTGACCTTGACATTTGACACACTAACCTAAAAACAATAAGGGATATCCACATCAAGTTTCATGATCCTAGGCCCAAGCGTTCTTGACTTATCATCCGAAAACCAGTTGATAGACGGACGGACCGACCGACTTCTGCAAATCAATATACCCCTCTTCTTCGTAGGGGGGCATAATAAGTTAGGTTACTGCACTATTCCATCTCATTTAATCGTGATTCGTTGTCTCTTATTACAGCTATGTGGATTTATTCAAGTAACTGTTTCATCTAATCTCTCATATTTGCTAATAAAGTAGGAAATATCTATAATAGCGGTTTTCATTTCTTACAAAGTTTATGTTGACAAATGCTAAATACAATATCGTAACTTACTTGATTGTCAGTTGTTTCTTGTTCGTTTGCACTGCTGCTATCTGAGTAAATTCAGCAGTCATGCCCCTCTTGTTATCAACTGTTACTGTAACGGCGTAATGTGATGCAACAGGGGCAGAGTTTGTGTCAATAGATATAACTCCCGTCGACGTGTCGGTGTATGTGCAATTAGCTGTCACTGAATTGTTTTTAAACCTGAGCACGGCATCGTCAAAAGATGATGCATCAACACTGAAGAAGTAAACTGAACAATTTCATAAATAATTAAACAACAACTGGTGCGGATTGAGTAAGAATAAGTAATTATACATTTAGATGTATAGGCAAACGAAAATGATTTGCCTTACTGAGAAAGAAGTTGAATTTTCTTTCATAGACCTGCATGCAGTAATATAGAAAATGTCATTCTGTACATTTGATATCTTCCAGAAAATAAAAATAAAACTTTGTTGAACAAATTTGTTGAATTCTACTACAACACTGTATAAAGATGTGAAATCGGCAAATATCTACATATACGGAAAATATGTTAAAACGTTCTGAGATTCCACCATATTTTTTTTAAAGAAATTAAAGAAACTTGCAATTATTTAGCTATCAATAGTGTTGCTTGCGACGCAGGTACTGAAAAGAAAGGGGTTTTCTCCTGTTATGATGCAAAATACCACAGAATTGATTGACAAAGCGAAACTGTACCTTTTGCACTCCCAGGTGTATTCAAGATCAGTCGACTGTGGATTCACCGGATCATAAGAATACAAAGAAGCATTCATTGTAACGGATCCTTTACCGACATATCTTCTTGTGTTTCCAACTATTTCTGCATGCGGTGGTGGCATGACGAACTGAGCATAAGTGGGCTCAAAGATGCAATTACCGGGTTCTTCTTTGAAACAAACTTTGCATGTGACGTAATACTTGTTTTCTCGTACAAGGCCGCGTGTGAACAGTAAACTCTGTCTATTTGGGTTCGTTTCCCCTAAAGAGACGTTTAACAGCCAAAGATTACTGTGACTTTTCTCATCCGCACTAGCTACAATTTCCAGACGGTTGAATATTTCGGTATCAATCATGGACGAAATATACATGGGACAATCCTCCTGCGAATAAAACCTGTCAAAGACACCAGTAAATAAGAAATCCTTGTTTGTAACCGTTATCTGGGTTGTAAGTTTGGTGCTATTTATCAAATTCCAACAGTCAATCGTAATTGTATGTCTACCAAGTGCAATGTATTGGAAATTGAATAAATATGGTTCATCATACGTTACTTCCTGTGACATTGGTCCATATGTTTCACGTCTGATTGGGTCTCCCATATTCCAATTACAAAATAGCTTTGGCAAGAACAGATCATCTTGTTTAATTCTCAACCTTGCATCAATGGTCCCATTAGGAATGGCTACCGTGTAAGGTATATCTGAAGTTAAGTTTACTATTGGGTTATCACAGGTCATGTTCATGCTATCTATCTCTATAAAAGTTCCATTTGTGGCAGTTACTTCTACCGACTTGTAACCGTACTCTGGACAAAGGTGATGTATATCACAGCTTGAGGGACCTATGGAACTGCAATTTTCATTTGAAGTACTATCATCAAAATTGACTGTGTACGTTGTGGTTCCTGATACACCATACATCGTATATCTAACAACAGTGGTGCTCAGAAACTGAACTGTTGTATTAAATTCAAAGTACATAAGGCCTAGTCGCAATGAATAGTCTTCTGTGTTAGTTGTGTTGGAAGCAAGTGCCTCAACTAACACAGTAACAGTGTAATTGCCACGCTCCGTATATAAATGGGTGAAGGTTTGCTTATCATACAGCAATGAAGCCCGTCTTCTCCTAGAGGTGGTTCCGTCTCCATAGTCCCACGTTAAGTACACGAAAAACGGCCTTACTGCGTAATCTCCATCATAAATGTGAAAATAAACAGTGGCTGTGTCAGATTTATTTAAAGGGACGTAATTGTGGAATACAAGTTTCAATTCCGAGGCCTGAAATTTCTTTATTCTAATATCGTATCCGTATACGTAATAACTTACGTCATTTGAGCAATTAAACGTTGCATTAAAAAGACCTTCGATGCGATATTCGTGTGAATGTTTGAAAAAAGAACTATCAAATGTAAGATCTGAAACGGAACTGTTTCCATCGTCTGGGTGGAAAACACAGGTAGCATTTGTAGGCAAAGGTACCCCAATGTCCAGTGTAATGTTTAAGCCAATGCTTACATTTTGAACAAATGTCCAAGGGTATTTTTTACCTAATGGTTCCAGTGTATAGCCTGTATCTGGCACTACATTCTGTACATGAACAGCAAAATGTTCGTCACGATTATAAGATGGTTCGCCGTTATAAGCAGTCCAACGTACTATATACACGCCAGGGCTTGCATACGCATGAGAGAACACAGATAGGTTATACTTCTTATATAAAAGGTGGTCCTCATTATCTGAGTCAACATTACTATCACCATAATCAATGCTGTACTTGAATCCATAATTCGGCACATTTGTGAAATTAAATTGTGCGGGTGTATTTGTTATTATGTACTTTCCGCTAATAGCGTTTACGAATTCTAGTTCCAACTGTAACAGCGAGTCCCAAATACCAACAGTAATGTTATAAATCTCATAACCCAGAATACTTTCAACTTTTGCTTCTACCAGAAAATTGCCTTGAATATCAAATAAATGATCGTAAAAATGACTGAGATCCACGCCATAGTTCGCGTCTATAGATTTGCTGTCGGTAGTCGTGTCGCCGTGTTTGAAGTCAATGGAAATATTCACGTCATGCATGGGTAGACTGGCCGTCGGCAATAGGTAAAGATCAAATTTCACCGGTTCTGTAGTATTTCCCAGCGTGTTGTCAACAGACAAGGTAAACTTGTTTACTTTATAAAATACTTCTACAAGTATATCCAGTGTATAACTACTGACCCTGTTGCGGCCGGTAACAGTGACGTTGTGTTTCGGCCTAAAAGACAACAAATTATACTTATTTAGCAAATTATGCGATCAGCTGAAATAAACCTCCACTACAAGTACTAACGAAGAATTCAAAATGAATAAAGATGCTTTTAAATCAGGTAGTGTGATGAACATTTTAATGCTTTTACTCCACAGAATATCAAATACACATGCATCAGGGCATTGACTTAAGATTATGACTGTTCAAGTATTTCTCATATGTAGGAAAAAATAAATACGTTTTCACAACTAAATAACATATAGTTATAATATATTCTGCTTATTTACAAACATACTTTTGGGCTACATTTTTTAATAAAAGCTATTCACTACTACATAAAATTGTAAAATAACCGTACAATGTATATAGTACTACGCAATGCATAAACTCTACTAACAGGAGAGCATGACCTTGACACTTACTTCTGAAAAGCGTACGACAGATTACCAGTCGAAAACATTCCTGCGTAAGACTGTGTCACGGTCACGTTCGTTTCCATATCCCAATCTAAGTAAACGGATGTGCCATCCGTTGCGTTGGCAGTGAAGGTGTATGCTTCGCCAACTGCTAAGTATATCATATGATGGTCAAGGTATGCCTGTAATATGAGTAGACCCAGGACTCGTATAAATGTAAATCTCATCTGGCACAAAATAGTTCAAAGTTGAAATAAAAGATTAACAAAATTAATAAATCGAAAATGTACCATTTAGAAATACAATTCAGTACGAAATGTATTACTATTTACTTCATCTGCGTACATATTACGTTATGCATAAAACAATTATGTTTATTAAAGTTATATAAAGTGATATTTATTTATCTCTACTGAGATTGAATCTCAACAAAGTTTACGAAACATATACTTCATACTTTTTAGAAAGTAAAAATAACAGATAAAAACACCATCTTTCATGCGGTGGCAACATACAGCTATTTAGATTCATTGTATATCTTAATTTCATATTATGTTTTTAATTTTACACTGCTGTAATAAATAGTATGTAATTAAGCTGTGTATAAGTATAAATAATAATTAAATACAGTCATTAAAAATTGCTGATTTACTTAACTGTGCAAGATCGTGGTGTTACACAATGTAGTGTTATGAATTCTGCGCATAACTTACGTAAGCAAACATAACGTGTCATGTGATAATAAGAAGAGTGTACACGGCATGAATACATATCATATGAAACAGGATATATTTAAATGAAAGTTATACTAATATTACACATGTGTAGTTTGTGGTAAAACAAAATATGTATTCTAACGATCTGGACCTGACGTTTTTGAAATTCTTTTCAAATTTTCATAAAATTTTCTTTCTAAATTTTTATTTTCCCTGTCTGGGCATAACATATTAAATACTTCTTTTGTCATGAAATAGCCAATTCTATTTATAGTGATTGGTGTACTCCGACAGAAGGTTTCTGTATTAAGGTATTTTAAGTAGTTGTAGCTGTATGAACATATGTCTTGACAGGTTACAGAATTCACGATGATTTGTTAGACATGTCAGAGGTGTTGTTTTAGCTGTAGTTATCTAACCTACTTTTAATATTTAAATAAGCTACCGTTTATGTAAACTTAAGCAAGCTTATCGATTATGGGAACGTTGGCAAGCCTAAGAAACTTAAACACGTTTATTTAGTGTGTAAACTTAAACAAGGCTATCGTTTATGTAAACTTAGACAAGGCTATCGATTTAGCAATTTGTGTAAGCAAGACTTACTACTATGCTAACTGAAGCAAGGTTATAAGATTATATAAACTTAAAGCTATCAATTATGTACGCTAATGCAAGGTTGTTAATCAATATGCTTATTCATAAACTGAACAATTGTATGATGTTGTTATTGACTACAAAAACAAAGTATTTGACTAAGATGTCAAGCATGGTTTAGTTCAAGGAAACACTACAAATCAATATTACAGCTAAACAATATTTGTACATGTGTTTAAAAATAACTTATTAATAAGCAAGCACTACGTGTCACACACTAACGACATGACTGTGATGAACTGGAGCTGTCCAAATTGTTTACACATAGTACTTTTTAATCAATCTAATTAAATTTGCATAAAAGGAATGCGAAAATGATCGTACAAATTATAAACGTATACAAGGGGTAAAATAAGCATAACTTTTGCACATGTATATATCCTTTAGTTATCATATGTATAAGATAGATTCGCAATATAAGAAAACGTCAAAATGGTTTGTGGCTATGGTTTGATCACTTCTTTATTTGCGTGAAGTCTAACTTTAGGCATAGTAATTAATAATATGAAGAAGTCTGAAATATGTGTGTCGATCCTTTCTAAATGTTCAGTTTTCTTCATTTTGATTTTGACATTGAATTACCTATTTTATCTAGTGATTAATTTACTTAAAAAATATGTTCTGATTGAAAATTCTACATAAAAGTTTGTTTCTGGGAGCACTTTAATAAATGATTTTGCATCTGTACTTTAAAAGTAGTAATGCAAGAATCTGTATAGCTCCTTTTATTTCACTGCTCAAAATCCCTAAGGGTATTAATAATGAGATAAGCATCTTGCATAGTTCAAAGTGATTTATAAGAAATGCCGTATGCCTTATTTAACTATGTATGTTTTGTAATTTTGTTTAGGCTACTGAAACAAATATCAGTCTGCAAAATAAAACATTAATTAACAAAGATGCTGAACCTTTATCAAAGAATTTTAGAACATTTTATCTTTAAATATTTCAGTCAGATCGTAGTAAAACACTTATTCTAACTCACACTACCGATGTAATGTCGTTTCTAAATGGTTACGTCATTTAAATTTGCGACTATTGAATAACGTATATATAGTCGTAAGAATCAAACGGCGTTTTAATTATCGCATTTAAACACATTGTGCATTAGAATAGGGTGAACTATTTAGTGATTCTGAAACTTGCGATCGTATATACGGTTTTAATGGTTGCAAACAGTTTTAACAGCTTCGGCTAACGCCGTCGCCTTTAAACATATTTGCGACCATTAAAAACCGTATATACAGTCGCAAATACCAAAATTACAATACAGTTAAACCTATATTCCCCGGACATTTTATGTCTTTTACAAAATGTGTATTACACTACAGCTCGCGTTATCCCTATTTAAACAGAAAATTTAAAACGCTATAATTTTAGGTCCAACATAAGCATATATATAGAATGTATAACTGACGTTGTCAAGTTTGAGCATTCCATTAGAACATGCACGTACAAAAAGCCTATGTGCATATTTCTAGTCCTAATCTTGTGCAACAGTAGTAAACTAGTAATAAATTAGTATGCTATGATAACGTATAATAAAAATGTTAGTGAATCTGGGCATATTTCATTATCATTCATACTGACTTGATATTCATTTTCATATACATGTGTACACTTATTAACAGTTTGCTAATATCGGTTTCATGGATACAATGGTAATATACTACATGGATTATCCAATTCTTGTACTACATGTATACTTTTCACCTGCAGTACTGAGCAAAATATGCCCAAATATGTAAGTTTCTCGTGTATTATAAAAGGTTCGGTTTTACGTTATTAAATGTGTTTTAGGCGATTTTTTGTTGCTATTAAAATAAAAATACAAAAGAACATCAAATATGAAACACGCATGCATTAAGTGTTATGAATATCTCAAATGAAAAAAGGGCAGTGGTTGTGTGCTCTGGTACCTGCAAGTCAGTGATAGCATTTTGGACAATGACCCATCTTATCCCGTCTTTAGTGTATGCTCCGTTTGAAACACTCCATGTTACTTTAAAATTTTTAGGGATAGTATACGTGTGCTCAAAATAAGATAAGCTATACACTTCATACAGGATAGATGAATTATAGCTTTGAAATATAGTCCCGTTGGAATCCTTCATCTCAATAATATATTCGAATCCAGAGGGAGGTACTCCGGTAAATTCCACCCTTGTCGGTGTGTTAGTAGCAACTGCTGGACAGCCCAGTACACATGACAGTTTAACGTCTTCTAGTTTGTCCCAGATTCTCATATATTTATGAAACGTCTTCCATTTCAAAGGGTTCTGGATAAAAGCTGTGACGTTATAATTTCCCTGGATACCATAATTGATGTCATATTGATGAGGCAATGATGCTGGCAATGAATCCTGGATGTCATGTATAAAATTGATAGGTGCGTTTCCATCATGTAAAGTTATCGTGACATTTACTTCTGCCATGGGAATATTTGCTGCAATGTCTATGTCTAATTCAAAATGGGCTGTCTCTGTTGTAGTTCTCCGTTCTTCATTGACAGTGAAGTTGATTCCGTTCAAGGCATATATCACAAACAAGGGGATGGTAGTGGATACATTACTGACGATATTGTTTGCAGTAACTGTTACATTCGTTCTTGGCCTGATTAAAATGTGAATGTACAGTTTAAAAACAGCATCAAGTTATTAATCATTCTTGATTGAATTGTTTTCGTTTGATTTTATCGAATCTTGTACAGATCAACAGTTTATCTTACGTTTATAAGATACTTATAGTAAAAAGTAAATAGATTTGAAGTATAGCCAAATATGAAAAATTATATAGTCCTTCAAACTTTAATGTTTTAAATTTTATACCTGCAAAATCATTTTAATTTTTTTTCAGTAAGATGTGTCTAAAAATAAAATGAAATAGATGCGGTTTTTAGCATTGACCTTGTAAATGCGTAATCAAATTCCATATTTGAAAATTCGCTGTTGAAAGTGTACAATTGTGTAACATTATCCTCTAGTATCCATTGCATAGAGACAAGGCTACCATGGGTTGCATTGGCTTCGAAATGGTAGCTTTCTCCAACTTCTACGTATACATCACTATGATCAATCCAAGCCTACAAATTCCAAGTATGAAATGTATAATTATAGATATATTATGTTTACTTATGTCGTTATTCAAATTAGGAATTGGGAATAAGATTCAACGTAGATGTTGCCAATTCGAAATTTGTCCCGATTAAGAAAGTGGGGATATAAATAAAGCCTTTATTTTACTGCTGTGTGTTGTTCTTAACTATTTTTTTCTATTCCATCATAAGCTTCTGTATCTAAATCCAAAAGGATTTGCTCAAATACTTTAGCTGCAAAGCGCAATTATTTCTATAATGACTACGCATGTTTTGTAAAGAGGAATCCGAGTAATGATAGATTAATCGTGTGCGCTTACAAAAAATTGTACATGTCTACATAACTAGAATATTATGTTTTTTAATGCAATATACAATTATAGTCTAACTATCGACAGCAATTCACTTTTAACAGATAACATTTTTCGTCAGGTGAACAGTGATATACAAATTCATATATATGAATTAGTAAATTAAAATCAGTAGGCCGGCTTAAAGTTTTCATCTGCTTTCTCAACAGTATGCAAACCTACCCTATACAATTAAGAATGTCATGTTTACCTCTGATTTACTTGAAACAAAGACGGCCGACCTTCTGATTAACACATATGGTATATCAATGAAATTGTTTTTCAAAGACAAGGCCACTGTTTTATGTCCGATATTCCACGACCTTGAGCAATTAGAATAATGTTTACGTGATAACAACATCTCACAAAAAAGATGGTGGTGCTATTAAAATTGCATGAACTAATTTGGCACATGTATTTTTTGCGTATTCGTGTCACCAAGTCCATAAATCTGTTCTGTATCCGTACCTATTAAGATTCCTTCCGGGACGTAACTATGCATATTTGTGGCAGTAAGTAATTAGTGAAGAGATAGTGCAATACATCTGTAAAGTCTGCTTAAGACAATAATAGATAATTCAACAGGCATACGAATCTGTAATTATTATTGATCTTCACGATATCTTTTACCTGGAAAAAAAGTAAATTCATTTTTGCACAACGCTCTATGTTTACCCGACTGTAATGTACCCACGGTTTGAGACCGTCAATGCACTTTACAGTTTCGAGGACTAGTGTATATGCGAACACTACACGATAAGCTCGACAATTCATACGAGTTTGATGTATTGTAGCTTAGAAATGTAGTCTTTTTCTAATCCTTTATGTCGCAGGTATATCCGCAGTAACTTCTATGTCTAAATCAAAATTAGCTGACTCTGTTGTAGAACTTAATTCATCATTGACTGCGATGTTGCATTCCCGTACGTCCAGAGCATTCGTTACATAATTTCATAGTTTGTCTGAATGTTGGCAAACCACTGATGCATGAGGATGGCGAAGTTGATGCTGGTAATGAATCCGGAGTGTCATATATAAAGTTGATAAATTGGTGATGTTCATCATGTAAAGTTATCGTGACATCTATAGTTTCTGCCATGAGTATATTTGCAGCAATATCTATGTCGAATTCAAGACATATATCAGGAGCAAAAGAATAGTTACAATGTACAGAATCATTACTGACTTAGTTGACTGCAGTGACTGTAACGTTCTTTGAAGGACAGATCAAACTTTTAATTTGTTTATAAGTAATTGTGTATATATATACATTTTTATTTGAACCCTTACTGTTATTAAATTGATATGTTTAAAACAAATACATTTACGTTTGTATTTAGAAAAACATGTGTCATGTTAATAATATGATGATTAAAGAGTTACTGGCAAAATAAATATAGTTTTGACTTTGCAATTCTTTTCATTTACAATGGAATTGTCACAGAGTAAGACTAATGTGAAACATTTTCCTACATGGTTTTATAGTTTTATGCTCACAGCAATGTTTTGATATTTTACAGGTGGGTTATATAGGTTGATAAAGGAAAGAGAAATGAATTGTGCACAACCGTTATCATCGACCCTGTTAACGCGTAATTTAGACCCATATGTTCAGTGATTCTCCGCTGACAGTATAATATAATGTCACATTATCCTTTAATGGCCATAGCATAGAGACATAGGGGACCATGTGTAGTGGTATTTTGTGCAACTTCTTATGAACTACTCTTGCCTGCAAATATCAAATATGAATTGTGTAATTATTGCTTCGAATACTGTTACATGTAGTTAAGTATAACATCAACGTTTATTGCTTTGTTCCTATCATTTTGATAACAATCTACTAAAACATTGAATCCATTGTTGTGTTTACTTCACTGACAATGCAGTTCTTAAGCTTTTTTATTGTCAATTATATCCGTAGCCCAGGTTTAATGCATAATCATATTCTCAATATTCCAATTTCGGTTTTAAAAAGTCAGTAAGACTATAACTATGACAATTATGATAAATTAAAAACTTTCTTTAAATATTTATTTTGAAAAAATACATGTATTCTGTTTGAAAGATAGTGCTATGCAGCCTTTGGTTAGGTCTCCCTAATAGTTCAGAAATAATGATAAAAAATAGAATTTATCATCACGAGTTATTTTACCTGGAAATCAGTTATCTCATTTTGAACAAGAATCCATCTTATCCCGTCTTTAGTGTATCCACCGTTCGAGACATTCCATTGTACATTATAGTTTCCAGAACTAGTGTATATGTGATCAATAAAAGATAAGCTATTTAATTCATACAGGATAGATGAATTAAAGCTTTGATATAAAGTCTTATTGGCATCCATCATGTCGATCAAGTATTCAAATCCAGAGCGAGGTACTCCGGCAAATTCTATTCTTGTTGAAGTACCGGTTATTGCAATGGGACAGTTCATAAGGCACGACAGTTCTATATTTTCTAATTCATCCCAGATTCTCATATATTTATGAAACGTCATCGAACTCACGGGATTATGAATAACAGCTGTGACGTTATAATTTCCCTGAATGTCATAAATGATGTTATACTGATGAGGCAAGGGTGCTGGGAATGAGTCCTGGATGTCATGTATACAATTGATAGTTGCGTTTCCATCATGAAAAGTTATTGTGATATTAACTTCTGCCATGGGAATATTCGCAGCGATGTCTATGTCTAATTCAAAGTGGGCTGTCTCCGTTGTATTTCTCCGTTCTTCATTGACTGTGAAGTTGATTCCGTTTAAGGCATATATTACGATCAAAGGAATGGTAATTGAATCATTGCTGACGGCGTTGTTTATAGAGACTGTAACGTTCTTCGTAGGGCTGATTGAAATGTGAAAAACTGTCGTACAATAATTTAGAAATAAATAACTGCTACATATTGCCGCAAAATGTAGGGGTTTCATGCTAAGCAAATTACTTTAATTGCTACATATAAGACTATCAAGAAAGAAGCTGTGACCTTTTATCTAAAGTGGTTTTATTTGTTGTTAAATGACCTCATTTGTAAAAGGTATTACCAACTAGAGTTTTTTTAATAAAACGTGTGACGCCTTCTGGTGGAACACACGATTCAGAAGTAAAACTATGTTTCAAAGATGATACTAAATAAATACATTTGCATTACACGCATGATTGAAGATAGAAATAAGTTGTTGCATAATATCCTTTTTGGATGGGCAGGCATTAACAAAAAATTAACTCAGCAAGGGAGATAATTCATAAGTTTAAAGCTATCTTTTGAGGTGACTAATATAATTCTTATGTCAAGAGTTAAGTTTCGTATTTTTGGCCATCCTCTTCTTATTTATATCAATAGTTGTACCTTTAAAGTCAATTAGGGTACAATGCCATTGCCAATAACACAAAAAGACGAACGGACAAACGTGAAGTGATCTACTAGTGTCCCTCTGCTACATTGCAAGGTGGACACATGAAAATTTACTTTTACTGTATTTTATTGTAACCTGATAAACTCGTAAACGAAATCCATATAAGTAAACTCGTCGTTGTACGAAACATTCCGTGTAACATTATCTTCTAGGGCCCAAACGATGGAAATAACTGAGCCTTGGGTAGCTTTCGCTTCAAAATGATAGGTTTCTCCGACTATTAAGTACATTTAGGTATGATTTAACCAAGCCTGAAAATGTCAAGATTTAATCTGCAT
This sequence comes from Saxidomus gigantea, assembly GCA_032359765.1. Taxonomy (NCBI): domain Eukaryota; kingdom Metazoa; phylum Mollusca; class Bivalvia; order Venerida; family Veneridae; genus Saxidomus; species Saxidomus gigantea. Next base: position 19,616 of record JAUMHA010177717.1, read on the forward strand.
ATAAAGTACAGATATTTCATATTCGCTTCCAAACAGCAAAATATTTCTAGCACATGCCTTCCGCAGCTATATTGCAAATGTCTGTTTTTTTAACGCACATGCGCACAGTTTGGCATGCGATTCAGGACAACCTGGAACTGGTACGCCTATTAAAGTCTGAATAGATTCTGCCGAATATCCTGACATTCTGTGCTTGCTGTTGAAAGGAGCATTTTATGTTGCATATTTGCATCGATTTGTCCTGTTCGGTCTTCGTCTTAAATCCAGTTCTTTGGTACATGCCCAAATACAGATAGAACTCGGACAATGTTCGCAGCTTACTCATAAACAACCAGCAGTATTCATGCTTATCACGTTCATAATGTCCATCGCACGCCAGCCTTACAGTACTACAGTACTTTATTCTAACGCCATGTCCTTTAATATCATTTGGAATTCATGCAGCCTATTTTGTTTGTCGTATGCCTCTTTTCGCAATAATTATTCATCATCTCTCGATTCACAATTCTGCGGAATGGTACCGGTAATATCTGATTTGTTTCCGTTCTTGTCGAAACATAATAATAATAAATGTATTATACGTTTATCTTATTAATCATACTTGTCCACTTATAAGCACGCATATCCGATACATTTAGAACGACAGCGCACTCGACTATCTCTCGCTGCTTGCCAATTTAACACTTCTTTTGGCAGTGAAAGGCAGAAAATAATCTATGTATTTTCAAAATGTGAAAAAGAGCCATGTTAGACGTAGCCATCTCCCCGCCGAGAACTCTTTCTTTTTTTCGAAAACATTGATTCGAAAGAAATGTATATGGTTAGGTTCTAATTTAAAAAACTATTAAAAATTATAACGTGTTGATAGTTATTCGCCTTCACCTTATCTGTATTAATGTCGCATTTCTACTCTTTGAATCTGAAATTGTATGCTTTGCACAAACGTTTTATGCGAAAAATCAATAAAGTGAGATAACTCAAAAACCAGGGTAAATTTGAGTTATGGTTCTTAGACACTGGACTGCGTCTTAATTTCCTCTAGGACAGCGTGCAATTTAAATCAATTCAGTTCAGTACTTAAGAAGTTATGGCCCTGACAAGAGAACGAAATAAAGAGAGATAATTCAAAAATAAGGAAAGCTAGAGTTAAGGTTCTTGTACACTGCATTTCCTCTCAATGACATCAGACTGTGTGTAAATTTTAAACAAATTTCATTGAATACTTTCGGGGTTATGTTCCGGACAAAAGTCTTATAAGAAAAATCAATAAGGGGAGATAACTCATAAAGAGTATGGTACGGCAATTCTTGAAATCTGCAATGCGACTTACTGTCCTCTGTAAGTGTATGCAATATGAATCAATTCGGTTCTCTTCTTACGGAGTTATAGTCCGGACAAGAAAAATCAATAAATGGAGATAATTCAGAAAAAGGACAAGATAGAGTGAATGTCTTTGTACACTGCAGTTCCTCTTAATGTCCTCTGTATGTCTGTTAAACTTTAACAAATTAATTCCTGTGAAGACTTTCATAGTTATGCTCCCGACAAAAGTGTGACGGACGGATCGACGCACGGGCGGAGTCAATTACTTTATCAACTCCGCCAAGACGATGGGGTGGGGGATAAAACAGGGCCGTAAGTAGCAAGATATTTAGTCAAAAGTTATAAAACGTAATTACTTGATACCCAACTGAACACACAATAAAGTTTTAAATTAATGCTTTAAGTGGTTACTGTATGTGCATGACAGTGCCAATTGCGCACAAAACTTAAAGGGACATACCCTTTAACTGATGCCAAACTAAATAACCCCAAATTATAAATAATAGAATCTTTGGAAGTATTATAACTTAACCTAAAAGTTTCAGCTATGCATTCTCAGAGTTATCAATAAAATCAGCGGTTCAAAATATGCTACAGTACCGTAAACCATTCAATAATCTATGTAGAGTTGCTGTAGTACAGTTAATAGGTGGATGCGATTAATTACAGAAAGCCTGTATATTGATTAATTGTGGTACAATGAGGCATTTTTTGCCATAGGTTCTTCTTTGAAATTGTATTTATTTATCATTCTACTTTCATTGAACACGAGAATATAATCCGCTAGATGTAGGGAGTGCCTCTTTAAACTAGGAAGTTTTAAGTACAATAAAAATATTTTGACACTGTAATATGTATCTGCTCTTGCTTACAGACCGGTTTCATGATGATTACTTTTCCCTGCCTTTTTTTCACAATGTCACTTCTGATAGACCGAAACGTATTGGGCTGATACGGATTTAAAACTACACACTTAATATTTGCCTAAATTTGTTACCTCAGATCAAAATCAGCAGTAATTTAAATTTAATAATTGAAAGAATAAAAGAAAATAATATGTTGTGATATATTTCATCATAAGAAGCTAAATATCATGGACGTGTTTGAATAATATTTCTTGGACAGGTATGAAAGAAATGAAAGAGCAAATCACCGTGTATTTTTAAACAAAGAAATGTATCTGCTAATAGTATATATGTTTTAAATCAAAACGTGATAAAATTTAGGGATGTATTATTATTTGGTGTAAGCATTTTTTATGTTTTTGAAAATACAAAAAGGCATCTCGAAAGTGTATATCGGCAATTACATACTGCTGTGATATGTATCTGGAAAACGCAATTTGAGTACACAAGTAAGTACACAATTTAAGCCATCATCGAAAATGCAGTGGAATTATACAAACACATTATCTTGCTGTATTGATATATGAAAAGCGCAATTGAATAGTCATGTATACATTGCTATAAACTATACGGATACACAATTAAAGCAACGATATTTTGCTAAATGTTATATGATTACTATTTGGAAAGCACAATGGGATAACAGAGACTGGCAACAAAATGAATACATTGTAAAGAAAACAGTTGTAGATTATCCGGATAATGCAACAGCGATCGGCGACAAAATTTCGACATTAATATTTGTCATACGTTAAATGCAGCGAGATTACAAAATCGGAGCAAAAAGCATTTCGCTTCTTAAAAGCGCAACGGCATTACAAACGTTGGCAACTAGGCTTACACAGTTATTGGCCATGCGTTAAATGCGGAGTGATTGAAGAATCGAAGCAACAGCAATGTGCTTTGTTATTTTACCATGATTTTAAAAGCGCAGCTGGGTTACAAAGATCAGCAGTAACGCTTTATATTGATATAAATCATTGGTAAAATTCAGTGGGAATACACAATCGGAGCAACAGCATTTTGGAAATCAAAATAGTCAACAGTTATGCTCCTGTCAGGTAAGTGCATTGCAATTTAAACGGCAGCAGCATGTTTTTGTATGTGAAAAGATGCGCCATAGCAATATGATTATAAGCACAATGCAGCAGTAACATTTTGCTTAATTTGTTATGATACCTAAATATACGGATCGGCAACGGTTATGATATTATCTGAAAGCGTAGAAGAATCAACACAATTACAAATTATAAAGTGCAGTCGGATTATACAATGCAGCAACTACGATTCGCATTTATATTGTTGCGTTGTTATCTGCTAAACTGAAAATTGAATAAAGCAAACTTTATCATAATGCTACAAGCAATGCATAAATGTTGAGTCATTGAGAAAAAATATCATTAATATTATATCATACTTTTGGTGCAACATATTTGTGACTGCTACCAAATTATTAACTGATGGTCCTATTGCAACAAAGGGCGGGGTGGGGGGTAATTTTAAATGCAGTTACAAATTATCATGATAGTGTATTTCATATCTTAAATCCTTTCTCATTTAAGATAAGAGGAGGGCCGTGAGGGCCCTTAATTGCTCTTCAGAGTACCATTGGCCATTATAACAAGGCCAACAACAAGTACACCGACTGTCAAGTCTATGTAAAGGCTATGAGTTGTTTGAACATGTAATTCAAAGCAGGTAAAACGGTCAAAATCAAGGTCATCCAAGTGAAATATTAAAACTTGAAATTTGTTTGCAAAACGGCATCCTTAATTCGTCGCTGTAGCCTCAAAAACAGAAAGTAGATCATCTGATCAAGGTCGTCCATTGTAAGCATTTAAATCTCTTTGCACCACTTACAAATAGTGAAGTCATGGAAGAAGATCACTAGGCAATGCTACACACCAAGTATATAAGCTTTGAACCTTGTAATTAAGGGAAAATTCCCAAAAATGTCTATGTCAAATAATGACCCCAGGAATTGACCAATTTTGATCCCAGGGGTACAAGTTGAGAAATCTTGGTAAATTTCAAATATGTAATTCTGCATACATTGTATCAAGTATTTGAGCTCTTCCCCTGAAGGTTTGAAACGGAATAATTTCAAAGTTTCTTATTTAAGATGTATATTTAAGTGACAACCCGGTCGGAACCATTTTTTTAGCAAAAAGGCATGATCTGAACAACCTTGGTAGAGAACTACTGGACAATGTTATAACCAAATATTTAAGCTCTTGGTCATGTGATTAATTGAAGAAGAGTTTCAAAGTTTATTTCTATATAAAACGCATATTAACAATAGTTGCCATTTTGACCCAAAGGGCACAAATTGTATAAACTTAGGAGAACAATAGACAATCTTACATCAAAATATATAAGTAATAGGCCTAAGGGTTTGGAGATGAAGTGTCCCGAACATATTTCTATGTTAATCTCTGGCGGCCATCGGAACTATTTGAGCACATTTGAGAAAGGTTAATCATTATGTCAGAATACTTTTGGTCAAGTTTGACGACATTTCATAAAGTGGTTCATGAGAAGAAATCACTTGAAACAAGTATGGACGACGGACGGACGGACGGCAGACAGATGACGGACATCGAGCGATCCTAATAGCTCATTAGAGCACTTGGTGCAAAACAAGCAGAAGGCACTACTTCGCTATGACTAACAAGTACCTGAAATCCCACAATTGCGTTCCCGTAGAAAACATTCCTTTTCACATCTTGGAAAGATCTTTCTCCGTGGAATGGGGCCAATGTACATGTATACTCGCTTAAATTTGTGCCTGCTATTTGCGTCACGTTCATAATTATCTGGTTTCCGCTGATTGCGCGAGAAACGCCAAGCAAATTCGGTGCACATGTTATGGTGACGTCACAAATGCCGTCGAAATCGAACGCTATGTCCGCTTGGGGGACTGTTGCATTAATCCATGTAATTGCTGGTTCTGACCCTTCTATTGTCAATAAATGCTCCACTGAAATCAATGACAATGAAACTTGATAAGTATATGCAATAGCGTAATTAAATAGTGCAACTGCTCCAAGTAATAATATGCTTCTTTAGTAAAATATAAATACATTTACATACATTTACTACACAATGTAGGGGGTAGATAGTAAAGTGGTTTCTATTTTACTTTAATCGAGACAAGTGTTAGCTGGTGAGAAAACAATGTCGGTTTTGTTGAAGGTGATTATTCTTTTACTGGTAAGTTATATTTTTAATTCTTACATTATATAAGCACGTTATAGGCAACATATCACAAAGGATTAACAGTATCTCGTTCATTTCAGTCCATGTTCTTTGACAAAAATAAAAATATGAATCCTACGTAGTTAGTGGCTGACATCACCCCGGCATGTCAAGATTTATAATATTATAAGCTGATAAAAGGTAAAGGATATTGTTATGGTCAAACAAATAAAGTGAAGACCAAACAGCACACAGAAATATGTTTGCCATTTAGCTTACCTGAGCAGTCTAGATCTACAGGAGGAAATGAACCACTTTCGTTACAAGTTGTTGTGTTTACTCCAGACACGTAATGATAGGTCGGATCGCACGAATAGTCAATAGCAGTGTTCCAGTCGTGCTCGACCTGAACAGGCACGTAGGACGTGTGTGAGATAGCGGCTGGTGGATCGCATGTTATGACTGAAAATGTCAATAAAATCAACGATATATTACGTGAAATTATTGAAAATAAAGTATTAAGCGAAAGTTTCGATACAATCAACGATAAGTTACGTGCAACGAATGCAAATATAGTACATGTAATGATCGAAAATATCGATGAAATAAACGTGTAATGACTGAAATAGTTGATAATTCAACGAAATATTACATTTGTATGAGTTATGGCTGTAATTATCGTAAGGAATGAAATTATCAATAAAATCAACAATATATTAAATAAAATGACTGGAAGTATCGATGCATATATATAAAGTGAGCTCACAAATTATATAAATGACAAAAGAAAATTGTCGTTTTTAGGATGAGTTCTTTTAACACAGAACTCGCTCAGTTTTACCTATAAATCTTGTACTAAACCAAACCATAGATTACTCACACAAGAACTTAAATGCGTCAAATGCATAATGATATAATGAAAACATTCATCTTCTTCACTTGCTGCACGATTAACATATATCCAGTGCAGTATCACTGTGGCTATTGCTACGCCTTGTACAATGTATGTGTTCCGCAGCAGATTTGAAAACGCTTAACATAATTATAGGTAACAATACGCATTATGCCTTCAGTTAACAAGGTGTTTGTTTGTAGCTTTTTGCATACGCAAAGCATGGCTCTTTTTTATCTCAAAATTTGGTGGCTAAAAGCAATATATTGGTTATGTGAAGCATCTACAAATCAAAATATATATGTATAAACTCTAAACGCTTTTATAAAGAATTTAGATTTATTATATATATGCAACCGTATATATTAATAGTGTTATGGTCAAACAAATATTGTTTAACCGACAGGTATTATAAGTGAGTAGATAAAAACAAAGTAAACTAAAGAGATATCACTATAAAGTGACATATGCCCCCGAAGTGAAACTTTAGTTCTAATTATGCTTACTTATATGAAGGGCTGATTAGTCCTGAATAACCTTTGAAAATTGTTTGTTCGTATACCATATCAAACTATTAACATCAAGTTCTTGTATACATAAAACATGTATTTGAACTGAAAATCTAAATGACGAAGGGAGTTTTTAAACTACTTTGTACAATAAAGGTCAAATACGACCTTGATCTACAGCTATAAGCTGTAAAAACCGCATTTTAATGGGAAATGTCGCCATGACGTGTTCAATTGATTATCAAGATTATCTTAAATACACAGCCATAAGAATTACGGTCCGAACAGTATTTCTGGCTAAGTAACCTTGAAGGTAAGTTCATGATGCACGTGATTTCAGAAAAAGATAAAAGATAGGGATAGTTTCACGCACGGACCCGAAATGCGGTTACTTTGTGCCCACAAAGGGGCATACAATGATTTTGACCTTTACAGTAACGAAAAGTATTCAAAATCGGCTTAAGTCCTACAAAATCCTAGTCGTTTATTTGTGCAAACGAATGCACGGGCGCACACACGCACGGACCCCTAGATGCGATTACTTTATGCCATCTTTCGGCTGACATAAAACAAAACATGTGTATTTCAAAACTATAATGACGATATCGATTAAGAAATCAAATTTATACTAACAATTTATGTGGTTGAAAATAAAGGATTTAATGTTACTATACTGAAGTGTGCGGTTACCAATCTAACACTTATCTATAAGCAAGTTACATATGTATATCAAATGAGAACACACTGCATATATATGGTACTAAGCTCAAACATGTATTTTAACAGTTCTACAAAATGAAACTTGATTTTTGACACACGTTTTTCACCCACGTACACGTTTTTACCTTGTATGCTTCAGATAAAAACACAAAAGCAGCTTAATTAACGACACAATATCGTATACTGTATGTGCATTTTAATAAGCGAGGAAAAATGCTCAAGGAACCCTTCCCTTTTATGAAGATTGTAAATAATTAAACGCAATTTTGAATTTACTGAAACCAAATTTAAAGTATCAGTATGTGTAGACATGTGTGAAGAAATAACAGAGTTACATGTAGCCATGTGATCACTGAGAATACCCCGGAAATAAGATGGTGATTGTTTTCTGCACATACAGTATAAAACCTACAAAGTGTATCAATTAATCTTACTTTACGTTGCGTGTTTTAAGACTGTTTCCTTAAATCAGGCATGGGGAGCGCATTAAATTTGACAGAAAAAGAACTGTAACTTTAAAGCTGCATTTCCTATTTCAATGTGTGTTATCCAAAGAAATGGCCGACTCTTAAAAGTAAAAACCGGCTGTCTATACAAAAACGTATCACAATTTATTTCATTTTACTTTTCTTTTCAATGAGATATTTGTAGTAAACTTTAAAAGTGCAGTTCGTGTTAAATCTTGTTTTTAACACGAAACGCTGTTATAAAATGTAATATTTTAACTTTAATTTGGTAAAGTATTGAAGTTAAAAAGGGCTATACACAAAAAAAAAAGAATGGCTATTCTATGCACTGGAAATGGGCCTTAACTTAATTCAGTCAAATTCAGAGTTATATTCTCTTGCTTACAGGTAAAGATACATTTATTTTACGCAAACACTGCAAGTTGCAGAGCAGTATCTTCCAAGGTGTAGAAAACAACATGGACTAGAACGTAAGTGAGGCCACAATCGTCAGCTACAACGTTGTCGTGGTGGGTAAGATAGCTCGCCTTATTCTTCGAATAGACGATCTACACATGTTAAATAAATTACAGGTAAAGTCTTGATATATAAATCCACTCCTACTACCGTGTAACAATAATAACATATTTCATAAAGTGTAAATATCCCTATCCACATTATCTAACTACCAACCTTCATCCAAAACTTCTGAAAAGACTTTATATATATAGCAGACTAGAAAAAGTTCTGAAACTTTTTAAAGATACTAAACAGTCCTAGTTATCAAATCTTCAATTTCAATAAAATAATGATACCCTTATAAAATATTGAGTTTAAAAAATCTTGGTTTCTCTTAAAAAGTAACTTATATCTGTTAAATAAACCCAAGTCATTAAATTGTTAATTTGCTCAAGAATATTGCCCAATAGGGAATAAGGCATATCAAAGGTTGAAGTGTTTGTCCCTTAAACAAATGAAAAGGGCACATATCCTGTGATGTGTGTATCTAGTCGCAGGGTCACTTTTCAGTGTGCATTTCTTCCCTTTAGGTTATATTTCAAATATGATTGTTATGAAGAAATGTTTATTTTAATGCCATGCTGTAATCTGATCTCAAGTAACAATTTTAATGTATTTTATTTAATTTACATATTAGCCTTATGACATTTAAATTCACAAATGATCGAGGCCATTCTTTATTGAAGCATTTTATATATTCTAAAAGAGTATTTCTTGGTCTGATGAAATGTTTAGGGGACGAGATAAAAACCTAGAAGGCGCCAAATACAGGTTTACTCCAAATGTCTGCAATGGCATTCTAAAATGAGAATGGTGATTGATTTCTGCCATTTTTTGTCTTTTTATCTTCGTCCGAATACACACAAATGTCCAAAATTTGATGATTTGTCGAAGAAACTAGAAAATAACGGGCTACATTACAACATTATCTGAAAGGCAGCGACACAGACACGACATATTAGTAGTAGTCGGTGGACCTTTTGCATCCTCTTATGTGCAGGGCGAAAGAACACAAAGAAACATTGGCGTAAATCAGCCACCATAGTATATCAGATATGAATGGTATATACAAAAATTACACTTGTATGAAACAATGAGTAATAGTACTTCTCAATAGTTTTAGCCGTAGCTTTTTTGTTTAACCTCCGTTGTCCTTTCATGGTTATTGTACATGTTACATATTACATATTACTTATAATGAATATACTAATTATTATCAATTCATTTTGATTTATTATCCTTTATAACATTGCATTGGTAGCCCTCTTGGCTTGTGGTCCTAGAGGCTGCAATTAGAAACTAAAGTAGAGCATTTTAGATAGGAGCCACACTAACAAATTGATAATATAGCATAGCCTTTGTGTACTTGTGCAATTAGGCAAGGTTCCTGTCCATTCACCAGTGTAGTTACATGTTCGGAATAGGTCGCCATAGCTGTGATTGTACCCAACCACACACGAGTACTCAATAGTTGTGTTGAAATCATGGGTGTCAGCAGTAGGAGGGTCAAAGGTCATCAATGGCACGTCTATCTTGTCGCAAGTCACGACTAAAATAAAACGATAGGAAGCATTTTATGAATTGACACGTATTAAAGCATTTAACGTAGTAAGTGAAATGACAAGTAATCAGAGAGGCTGTGAAAAACTATTTGTTTACCTTCTTTTGCTTTTCAAATCAGCAGTTGGTGAGACTTTTAAAAGAACTGCCTTCAATTTTCTAATGTGACGCGTTTTATTAAAAGTGACCCATTGGGAAAGTTGATGTCTTACCGACGGAGGAAGGCTCTTGAGCTGGCTTTGTAAAATTATATTAACCGACTTAAGTCACCTAAAATTTCTAAAGCCTATTTTGGAAGTGGTGAGAAATTCAAATAAGAGGACTTATCCGATTTCGAAAATTTTAACAGGTAGGAATGTTTTTTTTAAAATGCGTCATAAATATTTTTCAACATGAATTCGGGAGGAATATTTTGCGCATTATATCATTTTCTTTCAAATAATGGTAAACTACATTTCAGTACCGTATATAAAAAAACAAAAAAGCAGCAAATGGCAAAATTACAATTTCAGTAAAGTACTTACTAAAGTAAAGAACAGCTTACGACAAACTTACAATTCGGTAACGTTGTAACAAGAGTAAAGATCAGCTTATGACTAAACTACAATTCGGTTAAGTAGTTACTAAAGTAACCAACAGCCTATGACTAAACTGCAATTCGGTAACGTAGTAACAAAAGTAAAGATTAACTGATGACTAAACTACAATTTGGTAACGTAGTTACATAAGTAAAGATTAGCTGATGACTAAACTACAATTTGGAAACGTAGTTACAAAAGTAAAGATTAGCTTATGACTAAACTACAATTTGGTAACGTAGTTACAAAAGTAAAGATTAGCT
>JAUMHA010177829.1:0-16451 GCA_032359765.1 Saxidomus gigantea
GTATGATCATGCTAGTCTTACTGATGTATACTGGACTTTCAGATTTGGTAACAATCCTTTTACTTGTTATTTGAATTCATCCCAGATGTAAGGTAAGCCATTTTAAGATTAGAGCGCTGCGTAAAAACATCGCGTACATATTATGTAGTTTTTTTCCATTAAAATACTATAAAAAATTATATATTTATCTTTAAAAAAAAGACGGTCGGCGCGATTTTGAGAAAACTACAGTCGACTCTCGTTATCTCAACTACGGTTATCTCGATTTTTCGATATCTCGACTGGATTTTCTCGGTCCCGATTTGTTCCCCTCTTGTTCTATATAAATCAACTACGGATATCTCGATTTGTTTATCTCGATTTTTTCGTTATCTCGACTAAATGTTGGATCCCCAACTATGAAATTTCTTCTATTTTGACATCCGATATCTCGATTTGACATTTATCACCTGCCAAACAAGGTGCAAAAAGCTGCACGCAATTGTATTCGCTCAATTGTCGTCTGCCGTCAGAGGTGCGAAAAACACCACGCGCGGCATAATGTATATGAAAGAGATAGGTAGCTAGACTTCATAGTTAGTATACCGTATTTTTTAGCCTGGCACAACTAGTGCGAAACACACACCTTTTTCGGAGCGCGTAGAACTTTTAAGAGATCACCTGTTCGATATGCATGTGCCTTCCTCATTCGAAGATACATACCCATATTAACTGCTGTTTTGACAAAAACCGCAGCAATATACATGTAAGTCTTACTTGTTCCGTTTGGGTCACGATGCGAAGGGGCGTTAGTACGAAGCGAAGACACGTTGGGGCGATGCGATTTGAATATTGTCTTCGTATCGTGTGATCGTCCCTGTGCATCGTCCTATCGTCGCTTGCACATACTATGTATTTTGTCAGGGTCTAAAAATCTTCAAAGGGGCAATGTTTTCCATTTTTACAGAAAATATGCCTGCTAACCAGATATTGTAGCCAGTAGATATTTCTTATGGAAAAAATCATTTCGAAGTGCTCTGTCCGTAAGGACACAATACATGAACTGTACATGTACTGTAAATCGGCTACATCGGATGTCTTCATCTTCAACAGTTTGAGTCATATATCGATTTCAAATTCATTTAAATATGTGCTCTAGGCTTTCAGCATATTATTTGACATGTGTGCGTGCGTTTGTATGTCCGTGGTCTGTATAGATGTACTTGAAACATTACTTGTTACGGGAGTGACAGCCTTATCGTGTATATTCTAGGACGCACGGTTGAGAGATTCATTCTATTTTTTCAAAGTTCTATTCACAAAAGAATAGTTTTATAAATAACTTTCATTTCTGAAAATATATGGTAGTGATCTCATGATGTTATGGTGGACTCCCATAGAGTGTCCACCTTCTTTAAAAAGCTGAAATCTTCGTCCGCACCTGAATGCGAGGTTCTTATAACATGTCATATATTTTCTATATCAGTGGGTAACTAAGAATTTGATATTTTCCTTTTTTCGACAATAGATACTTTATTTTATGTTTTTCTATCATCCGAAAATTGCCTGTCTAATTCACATGTTTAATGTCGACAATTAAAAGTTATGGCCCTTACACAATTACGAAAATGTCTCGGCTGATCCTACGATGCCGGTGATTTAAAGCAAGTTGGTATGCCGAAACTCGTTGAATACGGATTTGTTCAGGTCGGCATATATACATTTATTAAATAACAGATATGCATCGCAAAAACTTGTCTCTTTCGACGTTGGTAATTTTGAGTACGTCCCTGGTAACGTCAGCTATGGGCACCGCCATCTTGGAAATCAACGCGACGTCACTTTGCATTACGCCCTATGGAGAAAATCACCAAAAATGCGGATTTTTAAGTTTTATTAAAAATAATGGAAAAACAAAAAAAATGCCTGGAGATATTAAAATGCATGATACAATATGCTATAAAGAGCAAAAATACATGCAATGACGACAAGAAACTAGCGGTCCAAATTTAGGTGGAACAGACTTTAGAACCATATTTATGTAGCATGACTATGTTTATTTTGATAAAAAAATTATATTATGTTGTAACAGTAAATCACATACAACCGTGTTGCACAAAAGACGTCTGCCCTAAGATGCAGTTTTGTTTGTGCAACAAAGTTGTATCTTGAGTTACAACCATGTTGCACAAAACAAGTTGTATCAATTTCAGATACAACCATTAGACAAATATTATTTTTAAAGGGTTTACATTAGAATTCAATTTCCAAATTTTAATATCCTGTGTATTTATACATATTAAATCATTTTAAACGAAAATGTCACTTGCGTATAACATGTCAGTTACAACCTTGTTGCACTGAAGGGACGACGTGCTACACACTGCAAAAAATATGGTAATAAGCGGGAATGTACGGGACTACGTATATTAGCAATATACGGGAAAATATACGAAAATCTGGCTTGAAAGTGTCTTATTGATATACAAGATAGTAGGAACATTTTTGATAAAAAATCATTTTGTTCTCTATTTGCCAAAGATAAGGCTGGTCAGAAAATCGATAAACAGGTAGTAGCGGCCGAGCAGTTCGCTTGCGGTCGTAAAATTTCCGAAACAGACCGGAAAACCGTTTATTTTTTCGGCCACTCAATCAGTGAAAATCGATATTTGCTTGCGTAATATTAACCCGAGGATATTAAGATGTACCGTGTATTGCGCTAGAATAGAAATCTTTTAACTTTTTTGCATTCATCCCAACAATTGTTTTGTGTGCTATTACATGTATTATATTGTATGTTTAAAAAGTAACTGTTGTAAAATAGTGATAACAGTGAAATAAAGCAACAGTCATTTGAACTATAGGGCTATTATAGATTTATCAGTTTGAGCGGGGTAATGTTTTTATTTCATGAATATATACTCTCGAATTTCATTAAGTTTTGTTAAATGTATGCAATGCACAGAGCTATTCGTGTAATAATTGTTGTCAGGATCATGCCGACAAACTACAGGTGTAATAAGCAATTAATCTTTATATTTTATATTGTTAAATTAATTTTATTAAATAGAATCGTATATTATGTTAAAGAATCCGTATTTAATGTAATTAAGTGAACCTTGCAACATAAATCATACGCGGCATCACCAACTTGTACCGCAATGACTGTCACAATTTCACAGTTTTCTTTTTTTCGCACGTGCTTTAAAGCCCTCTAGTGTTTCTATATTTTTAAAGCAATGACGTTCTCGGTACTTAAAAGCTAACAACAACTACCTTTGAAAAAGATGGTCCGCGTAATTTTTAGTATATGAAAGCGATTGGTAGCTTGATTCTATAGTACAAATCTAACATTAATTGTGAAACAATGAAATAATAAGTTTTCATTATGCACATACAAATCGATGTCATCGACTTCATATTGTGGTAGACGTGAAAAAATACACCACGATATACACAATGCATGAACGTGTACGTCATCTTTGAAAATTTGTTATTTATATAACTTAACGATGTTACTATCGTTTAATTCATGACGCCAACTGTTTCCCGTGCGATTGACGCCAACGTTACACGTGCGTAAAAACTAAAGGGTAGAGATAAATGCGCTACAGCAGCAGCTTGAACGACACACTTAAGAGTCGGTGAATATTTTTAAATCATGAACGTTTCTTCCGAAAAAACTATTTCAAAGTGTGGATTATTTAAAGGTTACTTTTGTTAATAAAATGAATAATTAAGTGTTATTTTTTCGTTGTCCCTTTCCACAGTAGTTAACTGTTCTTTAAAGGCACACATAAATACATTTCTTTGTTTCTGAGATGGGTTTATTATAAAAAAGGGTAAACATAATACACACATTTAGGGTAATAAATGACCAAGACTAACAGAGACTTTTATTGTACCATAATAATCTATATCCGTTCTTGTGTTTTATTGCCCCGGGGTATATTGTAAAACGCAAGTGGTAATTCTTATGACAGGTGTTAATATACGTTTCTTTAAGATAACATCCTATTTGCATTTTCTTTTTCAATATCTGATATTTGATCATAATGCTAGAAGTACATAATTCAAAAACATCAAGTTTCGACATTACATGAACCTGATTCCGATTTCTGACCGGTCTTAACTTTTTCAACAAGTTGAAAGTGCAAACGTACTTGTGTATATGTGTGTTTGTGTGATACTACAACAGTCTGTGATTTAAATATGAAAGACCAGTTCCCGTGAAAATGTTTACGTTAAGTTGAAACAAGTGTGAAATTTAGTCACTTCGCTACAATACAGGTATAACTTTAACCAAATGAAGTCCTTTTAATTTACTCCTTTAATTTACACAAGAATAAAGGACACCGAGACTCGTTCAAAGATTGGTACAATCATTATTCACCTTTTTTCTTTATCATATTAGTTATGCCATCTTTACGTATTAATACAACAATACGTACAAAATCATCACGAGTTTAATACGATAGAATTGGACAACTTCCATGAAAATTACGGGCGCACCCGATCTGTATTACGATTACATTTTTAAGTGACTGTACTTATAAAAATATTAAAAAGGTAAGCGAAATCGTTCAAATATTTCATGTATATTTACACCAAATTGTAGTTGATAAAATTTCCTGGCCGATATCACTGAAACAAAAACAATCTTATAATTGATGTTTTATGAATGGGTCAAACTATTTAGACAAATGACCCAAAAAACTGCCTAAAAATCTTGCAATCCTTAACATTTCATACGAAATATGCTGTAGTACTTTTTTAATTAAAAAAGGTATGTGAAATACCAAATGAATCTTTTTGAAATTTACATCATTATTAAGAGGAAAACTAATATTAATTCGTCTTACCGAAGCAAAAACAATTAATTAAACGGTTTTTGATTTATAAGGATTAAACCGAAATCTCCCTTCTTTGTTTAATGTGTAAAAGCCGCTGCTAATCGATTATCGGGAAAAAAATGAAAGTTCCATATGGTTAAGAAATTGTATCTCCATTTCCCCTGCGAAACAGTTCCATTTCGCCGAGGTATAAAAACACTATTATAGTACATAAATTATCATTAAATCTTTAGAAATGCACTTTTCTTTCTGAAATTGTGCGTGAAAATGTTTTGTTGTTATACAAATTAGTAGGAGCATTTCAAGCAGAATTTACATCTCAAATAAAATACTTCGCCCAGAAAATTCATTTTGGCGCGATAGAACGCATTGTGATAGAAGAAAATTTATCATAAAAATCTTTAAAAATGAAATGAATACGTGCGTACCAGAAGAGGAAAGAACATCTAAGCACGCGTATCTCAAACAATTACGTTTTCTTATCAACTTGGATTTGTTTGTCTATCTAAAATATATCCGCCTGCGGCTTCAGCGATACAACATGTAACCAGATAATGAAGAGGATTGGTCCGGTGCACAACACGACACTGTGGATTTCGAAGTTGACGCCAAATTATGGAAAAAGTACTTAATAAATTGTAAAATAAATCCGCAGTGACGTGCTTGATCTTTAACTCGTTTAAGTGAGTTTTCGGACGGAGCCGACGCCATTGAATAAAATTCAGTTAACAAATGTTATTACAAAAACACTTGAATGATTTTAACATTTTTTTATTTACCAAATGTGCGTATTGATCTGTATCTTCGACATTTCAAGACGATTAGCTGCATTTGTGTATATCGTGTGCGTTTAACGACCATGTCGGTTATTTTTAAATCATTGAAACGCTTTTGATCTCATCCTGTTAATTTAATATATTTGAAGATTACGTCCTCGCTCCCGCATACAAGCAATTTAGTACCGAACGTGCGTACCAGCTTTAAACAATTCCTGGTGCACGCGTGATAAACTTTATATTGCCACAGCTGCATTTTGAGGAGTATTTCGAAGACCACTGGTAAATAAAGAGACAACAATCCAGATTTAAGTTTTTCGGTGGCAAAATAGTGTTAAAATATGACAAGTATATTGTTTATTAATTTTGTAAAACAAATGATTAAAATAAGATATATTAGGCATTTGACATAATAAATTGCACAACTTTTAACTTTAAAATGTAATAAAAGTTGATCATTTGACTTGTGATATTCGAAGCTTCTACATAAAAAAACAGTCTACATTTATGACTTACATATACTTAAATCTTTAGAAAATATCCAAAGTTGTTTTCTTCAAGTGTTACCTTACGGACATTATAATGTATAAAAACTGTAAATAATTATAAGCCAAAGTATCAAGAGACCTATAGAATAGGCGTCGGCTTTACTATTGCTATCACCCTGCTGTAAGTTCAAGTTCCGGCTTAAAAGAGCAGTTTTACTCAGACAATACTACGCATCGTAATTGGGCAATGTAACATCATCAAAGGAAGCCATTCTTGCCTAAATTTCATATTCATATTTTTAAATCTAATTTATCGAGACTTCTGAATTTTTCAGATTATTGAAACTTGCAATAGACATAATATATAATTATGCATATTAAAATGCACGAATCTAGAAGTATACGCAAACTTAAGTGTCCGCATTAATCATGCACAGAGAAATATACTTAGTCGCAGGTACTGATGTTTTCTGTAACTGTTTCATTAATATTTGTGTTGCCTACGCTAGTTCGGATCCTGGAGCACTTTATAAGGTTCAGAAACATAAAATATAAAAATATAAAATACATAACAATATAATCATCTAATTTTATGAAAATATATTACGAGAAGTGATCGTCAAGTTAAATTTACATACGCCGCATTTTGTGGGTCATGGACTGATGTAATTTTACGTAGTTTTGATGTGGTATGCAGCCAGTGTGTCAACCAATACAAACTTACAAACATGTGACTCTTTGGCTTCAAGAT
The DNA here is from genome assembly GCA_032359765.1 of Saxidomus gigantea. Classification (NCBI taxonomy): domain Eukaryota; kingdom Metazoa; phylum Mollusca; class Bivalvia; order Venerida; family Veneridae; genus Saxidomus; species Saxidomus gigantea. The sequence goes on from JAUMHA010177829.1 coordinate 6,848, forward strand.
GTTTCATTGAATCTGGAAATAACACACAGTTTTGAATTATGTAATACGCGAACTGCTAAATGTTACATTTATTCGGGTACTCGCCCTTATTTATAATTGTACATTTTTAAAAGCATCAAGTCATAATCTAATATGTATGGCCAAAAGAAATGCAATGCCTTTTCTTTCTGAAAAGGAGACATTATGTACAAGAATGAAAAATAAACATAATGGAATAGATTTGCTCAATAGTCAATATAAGAAGAGTCGGACATTTTCATTTTAAGTTCATCAACATATTCGTGCAGTCGTTGAGTCGCACTGGTAGACACACACAGCACCTTTTTTTGATAATACCTTCGAAAATGTCCGTATATCGTAAATATTCTAGGACTATACATACATGTATCATCGAATAATAATGGATGTCCGTATATCTGTTGAAAATATACGGTATTTCCCTATATTTTATGAAAATATATTACGGTAAGTAATCGTAAATTAAAATTCACATACGCCGCATTGTGTGGGTCGTGGACCCGCTCTTGTTATCTTTTGTGGTGAAATATTACGTAGTTTTGATGTGGTATGCAGTCGGGGTGTCAAACAATACAAACTTACAAACATGTGACTCTTTGGCCTCAAAATGTGTCATTGATTCTGGAAATAACACAAAGTTTTAATTTATATAATACGCGAACTGCTAAATGTTAATTTGATGCAGGTACTCGCTCTTTTATAATTGTACATTTTTAAAAAGCATCCAGTCATAGTTTAAAATGTATGGCCAAAAAAAAGTCAATGCCTTTTCTTTCTGAAAAGGAGACATAACGTACAAAAATGAAAACAAATTAAATAATGGGATAAGATCTTCATGGGACGTTCAGAGGCAACTCGTGAAACTACGTATGATATATTCTTAATAAAACTATAAAAAGAAACCTGCAGCAAGTCGTGATTCAACTTCGAAATTGTCTGTAATATATCCAATAAGAAAACAAACAGTTTAGAAAGAAAACAATGAGAAAATTAAGGCTTCCATATTTATTTCAGAATGAAAGGCATTATAGCGTTTTAATTTACTTCTTCATAGATCTGACGGCTGTCGAAAATATATTAAGAAAAACGGGTAGCATAAGGAAAGATAAAAACTGAAATAACAAGAAACTTATTTGAGATGTCGAGAGTTTGTTACCATGAGTTGTTTAGCATATTAAAACACCTAAGCGCTGATCCACATCCAAAAGGGTCGTGAAAATGATGTATTTCATGTTATGGAATTTTTCAGGCAAATAAAATGTGGGCGAAGCGTGGAAATGCTGTCAATTAAAAACGAAACACATGCAGGAGTTTTTCGGCACGCTGCTCTAGAATACGGGAAATGATCGACAGTGTATCATTTGACCACTATGTTATACAAGGGTACTTTCTGATGCAACTCACTCTCTGTAGGCGTCTGAGCTTCACAGCGTGGGGCCAATTAATTAATGACCCTGTGAAATTGATAACAATAGATTATGCTTGTACTGACGATGTAGTTTCCCCAATTTCGTGTCTTGATAATGAAGAATTTATCAAATATAGAAAGAACAAAGAAAAATGTTATAATTTGGAAGTATTATGTATTCAATTTGGTATTTTAAATGCATGATTATATTAGAAAGTTGTCACCTGTTACTGTGAAAGTGACAAGTTTATCAATGTATTCACCCAATCAGTCAACAAACATACACATATTCCTTTAGATAAAAGGTAAACTTTGTATATCCCAGGGCTGTGAACTTTACATGTACAGTAGGCTATTGACTCACCATGAGGAAACTTTGCAAGCTGATGCATATTCAAAATTTCACTACCATCCTTTCTAGAAAAAAAATAAAACTGATTTGGAAGTATTATGAAAAAAAAAATAGCTTATAGTTATTGGCAATGTTAAAGCGTATTAACTAATACCATAGGCTGAGCTAGGATCTCAGTACCCGTACTTCAATAACATTAATACATAGCTTGAAACATTGTTTTTTCATCACCTCGGAGATAAAATGAACTTATTATGCTAAATAAGTCCCGGGATGAGAATTACAAGAATTTTTTATTTTACCAAGAGAGATGTCTTTCCGGCTGAAATGAACTTTATTTGTACATGTACCAAAACATTCTTAACTTTGCTTTTTAAATTAGTGCACATATTAGAAATACTGTGCAGTATCTTTTTCAATGATATTGCAAAAATAAAAAAGGCTTTCTGGCAACTCTTTTCTCATGAAGAAATGACTTGAATACGCAAGACATTGTTTTAGAGTGAATAGAACATGTTTAGAGATATATCATTATCCTATCAGTAAATTTATTTTTCATTATCAGTAAAATCAATGTGATCCTGGGACTGAAATTATTGTAACATTATATAAGTTTCACTTTTTACAGTAGCTCAAAAAAAAATGCACATGTATCTATTATTTTCCGTGTTTTCATGTAAATATCAATACAAATATATTATGTAAGATAAAGAGTATCTGTTTTCAATCTTATAGCAGTGAAGATAAAGTGTCGTGGCTACATTGTGATTTATTGCTATCAATAACAAGGCCAACTGATAAAAACTTTCAAGCTAAGATTCCAGCTAGCTAGGTGATGCTCAGGCTGAGCAATTCTACTACCCTTGAATAACATAGTATGACGGCAATAATCTTTGTTTCACAGCATTTATCCCTATGGTAACACATTTTTGACACCTCATATAAGTTTCTTGTTTGACAGCTGTTTAATGTTTTGTTTGCTAGTTCCAAGTCTAGTGGCCCTTGAAATTTTGTATTATAGTTTACTTGATTTTCAAAGTAATATATATATATATCTCTCTCTCTCTCTCCCCCCCCCCTCTCTCTCTATCTACGGTCAGATCTAGATGTTCCCTTATACCGTATATTTAAGTTTGCAGCTAGAAAAATATATGCTGAAAGTTGACACTGTTCCAAATAATATTTTATATTGAAGTTGCTTCTTGGCAAACTGTACTGAAAATTGACACTATGCCAAAACTGAAATAGTGTATCAAAGGTTACTGAAAGCAAGTTGCCTTGCCCTTTTATTGAAGACGTTATGTCTTCAAAAAAGGGCAAGGCAACTTGCTTTCGAAGTCATTTCTCATTATGGAGTCAACCAGGTCAAACATATTTAAACTTTTTGGAAACAGTTGAAAGAAGTCCAGAACATTTCGAATAAATCGGTTATAAGTCGAAACCAAACCGGTAACATGCTATCGCTGCCAGCAACCTTGACATAATTTCAATGTATGTTCAGTAAATAAGACAGAAGAAAGACACCGGAAGGCGACACAAACTGGTCACATGCTATCGCTCTTAGCAACCTTGGATATTATGCCAATATTTTACCAGTGTCAGAAGAAAATAATTAATTTGGTGTACTACCTGTATGTAAGAGGAAGTCTAAACGGGGCTCTCAAAGATACCGCCGTGTTCATGGATACAATTTGAGCCCAATGCACCTTAGGGAAAAAGGCAAATGATGACTGTCGGGTGGCGAGCACCTTCAGGAACTTGGAGCCTTTACTCCCTCTCAACAGCATCATGTTTTTGGACGGTACGAGAGTCTTTTTTCAAGAATCCGCCTTTAGCAGCGCCACAGACAGCCCTTTTTAGGATAATTACAGTCACATTCTGGTCGAATTGACCGCGTAAGTGACCTACTTTTGGACACAAAATTAACTTTTTGTCAGTTAGAACTGTTTGCATCGAAAATGGGTTGCTGCCTCGTGTTTTCACGGCCATTTGGGCTGTTTGTATTGATATGTTGACATATGTAAAGGCAACAGTATGCAGTTTGTACTTGCACTGACTGACCGTTGGCAAGAAAAGGTATTTGAAAATTGTTTTGGCACATTGTTTATTTAATATATTTCGAACACTTTAAAAACATGAGCTTATGTTTTCACAGCCTTTATGAGAAACACCCTAAAACTGGGAACAATTTTAAAAATATACAATTATTAAATATAAGCAGAATAAAGCATATGCAGTGCCATATAACCTTCGTTTGAAGTTGTTTAACACGTTTTGAGTAGAAAATGATTTGTTTAAGTCGGTGGCTTAAGTGAAATTAGTATTTTGTGCACAAAAGAGATCCTTTTCGTAGCATGTTCTTCTTTAAAACATCACTTTTGTTTACTTACATTTAGCCCATTTAAAATATTGTGACAAAATTATATGATAGTTGTAGGGTTATGGTCCGTTTTAGTACATCTGCACATATCTTGAAGTTGGAAGTGAGAAACATTTTTCAGATTTTGTTGTTTCCATGGCAATGTACATAGGCCACAAGGCATGACACAACAAATGTATTATATAATACAGAAGCAAACACTTCTAGTCATTTATTTGACCTGGTATTTTTATTAACATGGCTAAAGGTTTCATGGTTTAAACATATTTTCTAACACATTCAATAGTATAGATAGTATATGTTTTGTCTACAATCCATAGCTTTATATATTAACACACATTTACGAAGGTCCTCGCTACATGTAAACTTCAAGGTATTAAATATGAATTTCTGGGGTCAAACTTTTTTGTTAAATAAGTTTTCCTCTTAAGCTCGTTTAATTTGGACATACCAGAACAGAATGATACTTAAGATGTTTCAAGGACATTAATACAAAAATACAATATCTTGATTTTTTAGTAAATTAATATGAGGGCCTTTTCCAATCATAACTTGATGTGAAAAAGTTCAACACAGGTTTAAAATAGATATTTAGAAAATATCCACTTTCTGATGTTCCAAAACGTACCCGAAACAATTACTGTACAAACTAGTTCTGGTATATATTACCCAGTTTCTATATCGTTTAAGCATTACATTACACTTTTACTTTTTTGACATGCATGCCATCTGACAAATATAATGACTGTATCTAAAATTTTATGTATTGGGTATATTCCAAATAACAAAACACCGGGGCCTTACATGATCTCAAAGGCGTATTCATGAACTAATTACACACAATTATATGTACTTGTTCAATAAAATGCATCCCCTCTTTACCATATATTTGAATTCCAAAATGTAATACTGCTTTGATTTTTACATTGAACATTCTAAAAAAATGTTCTGTACAACATTAAGGCATTAAACCACTCAAACATTTCAGATATTGTTTTTTTCTTGGCTTTATACGAATCGTTCTTCACCATTTCGAAGAGAAAACGTTTACCTGTCAACATCATATCACCATACACTAAAGCAGTAACACTCTGGAGTTTCTTGTTATAATAAAACAATGTCTCACGTCTTCGTAACTGACCGCCATGTTTTTAAAAACTACAATTTTCTTTTTTTCTGCATATGCATTCAATTTCCATTCAAAGCAATAAGCAGGCACATTATTAATCTGTGTTTGCAAACCTCAAATAGTATCAGGAACTGCATACACTAAACATAAGGTTTCAATAAAATCAGGTTTGTGTTGAATACCATTTCCTGAACAAATAGAGACCAATGTGATAAATTCATCAATGTGACGTAACCCTAATATATTAGAATGTTATTGGTTATTCCTTACTGTCACGTGTTTAAATGATTTTTCAATACATTTAGAAATATTTCCTTTAATGCCTACATTTTGAAGTGCTAAGTACACTTAACTCCTATTTACAGAATCAAATGCCTTTTTAAAATGTACCATGGTAACGTACACTGTTCTACCGTTTCTATGTAATTATTTATTGGATACAATATGAAACCATCATTTATTGATTATTTGTTTGTCTTTTCTATTCATCCGTCCAGATATTTTGTATCAATCGCACTGAAGTCTTTTCTAACTTTAATAGTGTGATAAAGAAATGACTGCTGAATCCCTTAAAACTGATAACACATTTTATGCGCTTTTTGTCTTAAATTATTGCCAAACATAGAGAAATATAGTTCCGTGTAGGAATAATAATGATAGACTTGTAACGTACATTTTGTGCAGTATATTTTCAATTGAAATAAAAAAAACTATTACAATTATTCAAATTTATGACAACAAACATCACTTTGATCGTCTAATACACTATGAACTGAGAATTTAAAATAAAATTGTTCTAAATTATAATAGGATGTCATCAATTGATTGAACGTACAAACGATTCTGAAGAGAGTTAAGCGACGGAAATGTATCTGTAATGTACTGTAAAATGGCTAAATGATCGTAAAATGATAAAAAGTAAACTATCAATAACGTCTATTTGGTGTACCAAATGGTACAAAAGCGACTCACTGAACTTAATCGTCAGCCACTTACATATTTTAAAGCATCTGCGACCGACCATCAAACGACATTTTCGCTTATGTTACAAGTAAGTGTGTACTGTTAAATCAATTTTTTAGCCCTTATTACATTATACCAGGGACTACCAAGAAAGTCCATATAATTTTACTTTGTTAAAGTTTATAAAAATAGCATGTTGAGGCTGTTTTTTTTCAGGGGTTACAATGTATACACGGCTGAAGATGATCGAAAGTAAAGAATCGGAGCTGGAAGAGCCAACGGATATGGAATAGTTGAAAATATGTTCGCTATTTATAAACAAGGCCATGCATTTGAAATATATTGGTTGTCTTAGCACGCATTTTGTCATTATCAGATGTCTTCGAACACAACTTATGCGTGAACATATGTGATGATGTAGTGTTGTGTGAAATGTTGTCAGTTGCAAGCACAGGTGGAAGGAACATACCTTTGACTTTTTTGTCTTTAGCTAATGTCTTTTTATATGCATTTTAAGATTGATATCAGAATAAATTTAAAAAAAGATTTTTTTTATTCATAGCTCTTTGCTATAGACAAGGTTACCAACACACTCGCTTAACCCAGAAAAATGTCACACATTTTCCAGACGGTGATTTTCACTAAATTCTCCAAAAATCTTGCGGAACTGCGTCAGGAAACAATCAAAACATGCAATATATATGTTAAGACTACAAATCATGTCGAAAATCGTACTTTTACTCAAAATGGGTTCGATGCTACAGCGGATTTTCATTTTGTGTTGACTAAATGCTTTAACTGTAACTTTCAATCGACTTCGGATATGTTTTGATAATGACCTTGAATAGCTGGTACAAATCACTGCGCAACCCCTCGGACGTTCATGACAGCTTATACATTTTGACAATTACAAAACTGAAAAATCCACTGTAGCATCGAACCCATTAGTGTAAAGGTACGATCTACGACATGATTTGTAGTCTAATAATATATAGTTCTTGTTTTGATGGTTGCCTTTCGCAGTACCGCAATATAAGTGAAGAATTTAGCGAACATCAATGTCGGAATATGACTTGTGTGACATTGTTCTGGGTTGAGCGAGAATCGCAATATCAGCGTTGGTATTTTCCTTGTAGAATAAAAACGGCTTGGAATTGTCCGTCGAAGTAAACTTTTTCTTAAAGTTCTATCATGTCCCTCTTTGTTTAACGTAACTCAAATTTGATAAAATGAGTTTTTCGGAGCGAATGCTTATTTTCATGTAGCGTGTGTTGGGAACCTTGTCTATAGCAAAGAGCTAAGAATTAAAAAAATCAAAGCGGTATGTTCCTTCCACCTGTGGTTGCAAGGCGTTACAAATGTTTATTTTAGACGCTAAGTTTACTAAGTTTTCAGACGCTTTTGTAGTTGTAATGTTACATTCTTTTTACAAAGGTGTAAACAAACACTGTCGATATGTGTTGTGTATTTCTAATTTCTGCTTGGACTGACGGGAAGGATTGCTACTTGTTCTGGTGTAAAACCTATTTGCTGATGTAATAAAATGCTCCTTTTTCTTGCGCTGCGCAATTTATTATATACAAACACGAAAAAGAAACGCATATATACGTTTATTTATATATTGTACTTAAATTTTGGTTTTGAATGTATAGTAGCTAATTCCATTTTAAAGATCCACAATCAATGAATCAAAATCACGCGATTATTACAAACCGCTACCGTACGATGCATGTTAACAACATCACCCTCAATATTTCCACAATAAAAGTTAGTCGGTATCAGAAGCAGGTGTGTCCCCATCTCGCTGCCAATCTTGCTTACACTCGGGATGTCACAGAGCTGATGAGTGTATTCAGACGACGCATTGGAATGCCATTCCACTCTTCCGATAACACAATAGGAGCTCTTGAAGCGTCACATAAATGTTCTATGGAAGAACAGTCTAGACTGTAAGCTGGCATTTTAGTTGTCATAAATGGTCACCAGAATGGTCTTGCAAGTATGAGAAATACCGCCCCAGACCATAACCTATCACACTCAAGGACGCAAGCGTTATCATAACGTTTACCTTTTCTTATATAGACCCTCTGACGTCCATCAGTCCAAGACAAAGAGAACCTCGACTCGTCTGAAAAAAGACGCTTTACCACCATCGCCTTGAAAAATAATACAGGTCGATGCGTTTAAGCCAAATCATGCGTACTTGCCTTCATTGAGTTGTCAGGGATATTCCACCGTAAGGTTTGTATGCCTTTATACCGTCCTCATGCAGACGATTTCGCGCTAAATATGTTACGTAGTTGAGCAAAGCGAACCCGTCTTACCTACCTAGGCGTCATATCACGTAAACGTCCAATACGTGGACAGTCTAAAGTACACCCAGTGGTATGAAGATGGTTGCAAATGCGTCTTACGGTCGTTTGATGGACGTGTAACATTTGTGCCACATGTATTTGACTGACGCCATTCAATAGCAACGTCACCGCGCGTTTGCGCTTATCTTTACGTAGCTTTGGTATTGAAATTATACGGAATGAAACTGTACTTATAATGTGTAGATGTAATGTGATTGCAAAGGTACAATTTTCAACAAGTACAAATCAAGTGGACAATAAAATCAATCAATAATGATTTTTGTCTAGAGAAAATATATGTATTGCGTGTTAGTATATGTTGTCAGTGCAGTATTTTATGATTTATTTGAAATTACAGTGTAAGTGTTTATTTAAAATTTAACCAGGTTTGTTTATCGAAAACGTACGATGTAATTATTGTAGCTAAAACTCTGTAATAGATCTAACTGAACATATTGAAACGGCGTAGTCGCAAGAACATATTTTCTGGTGACAATGTTTTGATCACTTCAACAGCACCATGTTCATGTCTGACTAATATTGTTTTCTGGTCGGGAACAAGTAGTGACATACGAATTTGTCATGCCATTACTATGAATACAGTCTTATAAAGCCTGAAAACCGCAACCTTCTGCAGTCAGTGACTTGATAATTATTTTCCTTGTTTAAACCTATGAAACAGTGCGAGGACATCAGATTTTTCAAACTCCTCCTATATTTTGCCGGACTACATTCATAATGTTTATATTGATTTTAACAGAATTACAAAATACCACCACAAAATATGAAATAAAAACCAGTCTATATAAAGCATATTTATTTGTATAAGAACATTAACACATAAACAATAGTCTTTAAATTATCAAATTATTTCAAACTTTTGCACGAAATCTAAAATAGTTACTCTTCTTCTGCACTAAACAACGACTATAAATGAAAAAAATAGTAAAATATTTTAAAATGAAAATAAATATATGAGAGTAAAAGCAACAACACATAC
>JAUMHA010177940.1:0-16449 GCA_032359765.1 Saxidomus gigantea
TTATGGACTAGGATTTTCCACTCTGCCTACTTAGCCATCATCCATTATGTTATGACCCCTGATGGGTACAGACACCATTTTAAAAATTTAATCCCCATCATAAAATGTGTGAAAAGCTGACATACACAAAATCATGGACCATGACAAAATGCAATCAACAAACACATGGAAGCAGACCCATATATACGATTTAGCTGAGATATTGATAAATCAGTCTGCACAAATTGGCAAACCAGTCAATAATTTGTTTACACTCTGGGTTAAAGGTCAATTTGATCATAAATGTTTATTTACGGTAGAATGTCATCTCCAGGCGGGCAATTATTTTTCTCTTTGAATTCTGGTAGTATACCGGAAGAAACGGTAGGGTTCACAGGTATGCTGTTGGTAACTTGGAAATAAAGTTATCCTAATCAGTGTTGGTTAACATATACCATCATGTACAGATAGTACAGTAGCACACTTTTAAATGTTGGAAAATATAACTTGCATCAAATCTGCTTTAAATGACATCATTATTGATATCATTTCTGATGACAACAACATTTGCCAACCAATTAGTCTTAAACACAGCTCACAGTTCTGTCTGATGATACTTACAATAAACGTTCTGTAATACTCAAGGGGTCTTGCGGTCCTGAAAAATGAGAGAAAAGTTGCACCATTAAAATGCTAAAAGGGCAAAGTTATCTTTTTTTTTCATTTCATGTTCAAATCCTTAATAATTTTCCAATTTGGCTCTTACAGAGTTGGGTTTGTTTCATCAAAAAGGGAAATGACTGCAACTTTTAAATGGGGAAAATATAGTAACTTGTTAAATTATTCTTTACAGCTGTACTTTAAAATAAAATGTTAAATGTTTAAAACGACTCATTTTTTTTAAGTTGATTTTGGGCAATTTCATAAGCGTTTCTTTCGCACAAACTTCCAAACACATGACCCGAGTTAATTTTATATCAGTGAAACTCTAATGTATTCAAGAATGAGCCAAGTAATTCTGTATAAAATATAGTGTCGGCTACGTAGACCAAAAGTCTACCGCTACACAAAAAAGATAATTTAGGTTACTAATTTAGACACGGACCTATAGATGCCTATAGATGTTTACCCATCATGCTTTACGCGCCCTCAGTGTTTTTCAGAAATTTCCAAAAAATTTTGGATTTGCGATAGTCCGTGCCGCCAGCCTTGACATAATTTATCAACAAACAAAATTGATAAAAGTTACGCATTGCGAAAAAAGATATTGCTTGGAATAAGACAAAAGTTGCATAAAGAAAGAAAAATACAAACTACTGAGCCATACATATTGAAGTAGACATGATTAAATTTGATTTATTGTTTAATTTCCCCCCGATTTGTTCCAAGATGGACGACGGGCGGTTGCTGATCGTTCTCGATTTCGGTTAACCACAGATATTGTACATCGATGCTAAAATCTTGCAGTGAGCGAGAAAAAGATTAAACTTGTGTAGGAAAATACGAGAGTTGCCATGCGTATATATAGGTCTGTGCTTTAAGGTAGCATTTGACTTAGGGTGCTGACGTGATATTCTGATCTGCTATCAAATTTCATCACATTCTCAAATATCAGTTTTTTGCCCGAGTACTGTCAAAATGCCTGCAAATAGCAGCAAAATGCAAAACATGTAACTTTTTAAGAAACCAATGTGCTCACTTGCAATCCGCCGCCATTTTGACGTCCTAGCCAAACAGGCTTCGTATTCGAGATACTGATTGGTTGAATACAAACAAATTGTCAAATGAGATTTTACGTTACAAAAAATAGAGTAACTCTTGATCGTTCAACGCTTACCTGACATTTATCAAGCGTTTCGGAGATTGAAAGCGGATTTTTCAAAATACTCAAGAAATCTGAACGACCAAATTAAATCATTCTTAGCGGAGCAGTTTGCCTAAAATCAAGGCCGAATGACATCGTTTGAAAAGTTCGTATAAACACCGTAACATTGTAATGACTTTTTCCACAGACGCTTTAGTTTAGCAGATCAGACCCAATCAAATTGGGTGTATCAGTCATTCAGTGTCAATGTTCAAATTAGGGCCCTAAGCAATGATGCTATACGTTTCATGCGTATGCCAGTACATTCGAGACAGCATTGCTGAGAATAATAAACAAACATGCCTGCATACGGTGTGTGCATATACATCTTATCTGGGCTGGCACAGACCAGATAACGGTTCCAGCTAGGCCTAAATAGTGGGACATAGTGCCCTGCCCCTATCCTGCAGCGCCCTGCCTTTTTAATAGCCCCCAGAACCATGATAGATAGGTGTCAACACTTTATTGATCTTTGTAAATCGTATTGTTCACACAGAATTTAATTCCTTTTTAGTAAATTTTACATATATTTAATTATAAATCTCAATTCCTGAAAAATAGGAAGGCGTAGATGCACATTTTTTTTCCATGCACACTATTGTGCATTTATATGTAATACAGAAATTAAGAAGTTAATATAGTTGTCTATATACTCTATATTTTTTTCTTTCCATTAAAACACAGTGGGTTTTCATGGGAATTATAGATGTTATTGGAAAATTATCTTTACGATTTTATTTCAAATAGTATTGTAGTTAAATCTTGCAATTTGTTTATTTTAGTTTATACTAATTTATTTTAGCTCGATTGTGAAGAAAGCTTGTAGCATATCTAGTCACTCTCAAGTCCACTTCCTGGAAAAACCAGTACGGGTGTCATATGAGGAAGGATGGTCTTAACCCCAGTGGGGCTCGAACCCGCAAGAGCGGCCGACACCTAAACCTCCACACACTGCTCCCCTTTGTTTATTTTGATTACCTCCCTTTTTTTAAGGTTAAAATACTTTCACTAAGACAAAATTTTGTAGTTGTAGTCAACTTTTGATCCAAAATTACTGCAATACAATATATTTAACCTTTCTTAGCATATTCCCCTTTTGCTTTCACAGATTTGACATTTTATATAGAGAGCAAAAGCAAATTTAAAATGTTTTTTGTTAAAACAAACATAAAACAAACATAAATTTAATACGGTTATTTATTCCTTGTCATCAGTCATTCTTAGTGTAGATATCCTGCAGCAGAAAATTTTTTCTTGTCTAATAAACCAAATACATGCTTAGTTGATATTGAGAAAAACTAACCTTTAAGAGGGGGGCCTCCTCCCTCCCGCTTCGCAAAATGCCCTTTTTTCACCAGCACCCTGCCCTTTCAAATCCTAGCTGGAACACTGAGTAATAATGAGTATATTGGTTTCATATTGACAGGCAAGGTGTCTGGATATGCAGGCATTCGCCAGATATATGACAGTGTGGATGAAACTTAGCCCAATTTGTAATCGCACAGTCCATCCATGGGTGTTTGTCCTTTCATTTGCTTTTTACATGACTGGCCATGCACCAGTATATTCGTTCCATAGGAAAGCTCTCTTGATACTCCAGATATATACCAGCATAGACAAAATGTATAACCCCATTTGTAATGACTAATGGCACCATCCGTCCATGAGTCTTGGTCCTTTCATTTGCTTTTTACGTGTCTGGGCTGTAACTTTGTCATGTATAAAGGGATTTTCAAAATTTATTGCACAAATGTTCAACACATGAAAATGACGTGTCACATGCAAGACCCACGGCACATGCACAGTGACCAAAACTTTGAAAAAATTGTTTCCAGTTTTCCACTCAATCAGATGACCCATAGTCTTCAAACTTTATAGGATGATTGGTATTTTTGTATAGATTTTTCTAGAGAATTTTAGTGGGTTAAAATATTCGTTTAGCCTCCATCAACAGTTTTTTGGCAGCACTTTGTTTAAAATCACATATATATTCAAAAAACTATAATCAGGACCAGCCGCAAACTGGATACATACATAAGCCTACCCCAGAGCTTCCAAAACAGCCATTGCTAGAAGATAGGTTTGGAAATAAATTAAAATGGTTCTAATTTTTCCATTGTTCAATTTTAGGTTCACATGGGAATGCCGGAATACCATAAGGGATGAATAGCAAGCTTAGATTTTTAAAAGATGAATTATTTTATATAATTGTTAATTATCAGATTTTCGAAGGTTTTTGTTGGAGAAAATGGACAATATTGTGGAATTTCTTAAAATAAAGCAATTACGGTATGAGAAATGCCATAAGAAATCATTAGAATTGATAAATTTGATAAAATGGTTGATAAAGCTTTCACTTTTGAGGTGGATGGGGAATTTTTAAAGCATTTAGGGAAAATTTAACTAGTTTTGGGGAAGTAAAATCGACTACAAAAATAGAAGGTAAATAGGCCGTCACTGATTAAAAGTTAAGAACTACATTTTTGTAGCCTAGTTTACAATTTATCTGATAAGGCATGTTTAACCATGAAAAGGCAACAGTATGTTGTGTAATTAGGCTTTACATATGACAAGGGACACAACTACTATATAGAATACTATTTATGTAACACACAAGAGTTATTATCCATTCCATATGTAACATGCATGTTCTGTTCACTTCAGTTAGTTGGTATTGCAGTTATGCTTGTATCACGTATTAAAGATATTAAGTTTACAAGTGTTACGGCCATCATGAAATAATACAGTACACTGGAGTGACTCATCATTTTGTGAAAATATAAGTTAGCACAACATTTTCCCCCCTTGAATACAGTAGCTATGAAGGTGGTGCGCGTTTAAGGGCCGTTATTATGCCAATGTTTATATCTATTCATCATGAAACTTGGTGATATTCAGAATCGTTAAACTTTGTCTATTATGAATTTTGGGTCTTGTTCAAAACTGGGTTTCAAAGAATCAAAGCAAAATCATTTGAACCAGCATCAACTGAATTTGTATGTTAGGATGGATGTAAGGCTATCATGGCCTTCTTGTTTAAAGTACGTATTATCTTTGCTGTAATAAATTGTCCAAATATATACTTTTATTTGCAGATCAATGTGAGTTACAATGGATCAGACATCTATGCAAACATTTCAAGAGAAGTTGCTGAAACTACAGTCTGTAGCATCTGACAGTAGTAACAATGGACAAAAGTTAGCACAGGAACAGGTTCTAGATGGTGTTGCTCTGACTTATGTGACTGATAGAGTTAAAATCCCAACAGAGAGATTCTCCCAACTGAAAGAAGTTACTGGGTCAAAATTTCCTCTTATCATAGCTTGTAAATCGAATTCTTTCTGGCAAGCAGTTGAGAAACCGGAAAATGATGAAAAAAGTTTTGACTTTGTCAATATCAGAAAGAAGAGTAGCAGAGGTAGTAGGCATTCCTCCAATCCTGACCAGAGCAGCGTGTGCGGATCACCACTGAAGTTGGACATCATTGCTGATTTATCTGTTTTTGAAGCTGATACCCCAATACCGGTTGGAAAACAGGTGGTCATTGATTTTGGTTTGACGCAGTCGGTGTGTAGGAAACTTATTTCATTGTATTCAAACTATTATAGCTCATTCAAAGATGATAGCTGCACTGATATTATGGATGATATTCCCACTCTGGTTGTATTGTGCAATGGCGAGAATGTAAAATCTGTATCAACGATGAGTCTTGAACCTCTCTTGGACAAACAGAACAATTTCCTTGGAGTCAAAGTATCAGAAACAGTCTCGAAACCTGCAGCAGAGAAGAGCAAGCATGCAACTTTACACCCGAAGTTTGCCACTGCAGATATTATATGTAAAGCCAAGTATGACATTTTGGCAGATGCTGGGGACCAGATAGATATGCAGGGTTTTCTGAGGCTTGAATTAGAATGGAGGAAGAATGTTGGGAAATCACTTGTACTGTTGCATGACCCGCCTACTGAGGCAAAAGCTGAAGTAAAAGTACGAGTAACATCGGGAAACACTAGAAGTCCAGCATTTTCAATATTTCAGGTAAAGAGAATTCATATTATGTGTCAGAAGTATTTATATGCTCTATCAGTCTGTGAAGAGGAATCATATAGCTGCCACTTCATCTGTCTGTGAATCTGTCTGATTCTGTTGTCTGTGCCACCGACTGGAACTTTATGGGAGGCTTCACTATTAAGAAGAGGGTCAAAGGTCAAACTTAAAGGTAAAATATGGACACAGATCTTGTCCTGGCTGTAACTGCCTCATGCATTGAATGATTATGAATTAACTTGTATAGCCTGCTGAAGGTGGCTGGACATAGTTGTCACTTTGGTGGTTTGGTGTATGTGCATCCGTCGAGATGAGCTTGTCTGGGCTGTAACTTCCTCATGCATTGAAAGATTTTGAATTGACATGGCACTGTTGTTCACCATATCTTATCAAGTGTTTTGCTATAATAATCAGTGTGAAAAACTTGACCAACAAAGGAGTAACATCTAAATAGTAATAATTTCTGAAGAAAAAACTATACTAGAAGTATATATCTGCAACAGAGTATTTATAAACTGAATAAAAAAAGATATTTAGCGGGAAACTAATGGTACATGTACACAAAGAAAGGAGCAAGTCTCAATTCCTCATGATTTTTTAACAATATATCTCAGTACATGTAAACTGTTTTTGTTGTTTTGCAATAAGATTAATTTGCTTAAAACAGACAATAAGTAATGTCGTCCAAAGCGTATGATTTATAAAGTTGACTTGTGTATATGTATATAATAAGTTATAACTTCCTAAATGTTTGATACAGGAGCTAGAAATACTGCGATCAGTTGTAGAAGGTCTGGCTACTACACAGGTTAATTGGATTGGAACACAAGAGCGCCCCCTGGTAGATGCAGTGAAAGATCTTGTTGAGCAGGTTTGTATGCTTACAGTAATTTAACTTTATGAAGGGAACCAGATTTTTTAAAAACTTTTTTGTTTAAACTGGAATATGGTGTAACTAAATTTGGCTGGAAGCCTACATGTTTTAAGTACATGTATCTGTCCAAATTAGTCAGTAGTTTTATACTGTACAAAACAGGCAACAGAAAATAATAGAGATATGTTATCAGTCATTTACATTTGAAAGATCTTCAACAAACTTGATCTGTAGCAGTTTGCACACTGATGGTCATGAAGTACACAAAAAGAAATAAAATCATTAAATGTATGAAATATAAAATTTCAGTCAAAGGTCATATCCCAGCTGGCTTAGGCAAACTGAGTGTATCCTCTGTATCCTGGAGAATAATGGGATAACTATATCTTGGTTCCAGCTATTTACTTCGTGCAGTGCCTACAGTACTACTTTTTCAAGGGAAAATATATTTCCTTTAATTTCAGCTGAAACTTGGTCACGATATTGTTGACTACAGACTAGGGGAGACAACTCAGGAAGATGATTACAACACAGGACTTGATTCTGAAATGTTAGAGGACAGGAAGGATCTGGATTTCACTGACCATCTTTGGAAGGTACTAAAGTTACTAGAATTTATAAAAACACTATGTCAAATAACAATTTGAATAGTTTGACAGACACTTCAATGGGTTGATTTTGTGTAGGACACAAATATTGAAACAAGTATATGTGTAATTTGTACAAAATGTGTATTTTTTAAGGAACACATCTTTTGGCCTAAGAACAAAGGTAGTTAGTTACTATTTTATTTACTTGTGGCCATGGTTGTGATGCTTGCCTCTCTCTTCGCATTCTCGGTCAACACTGTCACCGCGGTCACATCAATGAAGGAAGCAATCTTTTTTAGCTCCTTCCTGCCATACAACTTCTTCTCGCCTCCTGGCTCTAAGTCAAGGTGAGTGACCTAAAGTAGTTTTGAGTGGACTCCAGGCTCAGAGCCCAAAGCCGCTTCTCCCTGGAGGGACCTCAAAGGTCCACTGCCATCCAGCAGTCATGGCGAATACCAATGTAAGTCCAGGCGTCAGACTGTATGTCCAATGTGGTATGGAACATCTCGTCTTTGAAAACATATTTCAGTCTGATAAGTTTACCTTTGGTCTGACAAGTCTCCAAAGTCATTCACCATGACTGATCCCGATGTGCTCTAGGTGATAGTGCAACCATTGTGGAAATGCATTATACCATAGATTGTCAGAGAGTGCGAAAACTAGCCTGGTACAGCTGACTTCAGCTCTCTGGATTTTAATCATGGTTGCCCCACACTTAGTTCTTGATTTAAACACCTTTCCTAGAAACACAGGAGGGGACTTAATAGGGGTTCCAGTCCTAGCTATTTGCCTATAGCTGAGAGTCAGTTCATGGGCATCTGAGCAGGTCCACATGTTGATGGACCTTAAATACCAAATGTCAGGGGGAAGACCTCCAAGTCCCTTGCAGCTCAGCCTCAAGTCCCTTGCAGCTCAGCCTGAGGTTACAAGGTGCTTAGATTTTGTGTGTCACCATGAAGAGGCATTGTATAGGGCTTGTCCATGGTGAGACTACCGTATGTACTGGTAGAGAAGACTAATGCACTTTGCTCCCTTTTCACACAAGGCTGTTTAGGGGCAGAAACTGTTAGCAAGAGTTAACCAGCACACTACATTCAGCACACCCCACTTGACATCACTTGGACCTAATTGACTCACTTTTGTGTGGTGCTTGTCTACTTGTCTGTTGCAAGCATACAGTTACATGTATGTTCAGAACTACAATACATGTATTTGTTTTAATTTGCCAAAGAAATTCAGTTCAACAAGTGTCAATGAGCGGTGACTTGCAGGTTCTTATACAGCATTTACTGCAGTGTACCTATTTCCTAAAAGTAATGTAATGCCTTGATGCATTCTGTTGATTTTTTGTACTTTAATTGAAACCCTCATGCCTGCAGTTGTTCAATTTTAGTCTTAATTATAATAACAATTTAAAACTGCAATCTCTTCAGATTCTACAGAATTGTACATCGTATTCAGAACTTGTCCAGACTTTCAACTACATTGTCTCAGAAGCCAGGAAGGGTGAACTTCAGCCTTTCATTCACACTTACAATGCTACCACAATTGGCCAGATGGTGAAAGATTCATACCGAGGTCAGCTGAGAGCGCCAAGTATGGCAGGTCTGGGTCCACTTCAGTACCTTGCTGAAATGGGAGATCAGAAGCTTACCCAGGACTATGTGCACATTTTCTTGTCAAGGAATCTGGTTAGCCTGGGTAATCTAGAGTACTATGTGAAAGGAAATCTTGAACTGGAAGATAAATTACAGCGGCTAAGAAAACTTCACAATACTCTGGAAACTGTAGTAATGTTGAAGCAGTGTTTACACTTGCCGCATGTCTCACTCAGTGAAAGTTGTCGGCAAATGTTGAAACATTATGAGATGCATGCAGTAGACCCCTCCCACCATTTCACGTTCTCTGTGCCAACAACATGCCTTGCAAGTGTTGTCGAGAATTTCCCACCTTCAGAATGGAGAGCTGAAGGTATGAAAATGGTAGAAGGGGTTGCAGAGAGATTGGTGTATAATTTTACGGCAGAGCAACCGTTTGATTGGGTGAAGGTGGATACGGTGCTGGAGAAGAAGCAAAGTGCAGGTGATACAGATGAACTGTCGTATTTTCTTACAGTTGTGAGGGACAGTGTGAATATATTATGCTAAGCTCCACATGTTAGAACTTGGTTTTGAAGTTTGACATATTATACATTGAATATTGTTAAGCAGAATAAACAGAAGTGTAACTGTATTAAGTTACATTTTGTACCAAATTCTAATTCATAACCTATTGAATTATTCAAGGACAACTTAAATTGCTTACCATAACTTGTTTAAGATTGTAGCGCACGCACTTATTACTTCTTTATAACTGTATATGTATACTACAGATGGGGTTGGTCTGTCTCTGGCCCAGCTTTTGGTAACATGGGGGGCGCATAAAAGATTTAGAACTTTATGTTTCTATACTTTCATTCTAACTAACTATATAAACTACTGGCATCCCTACAACAGTACTGTACATGTACTTCATATAATTCAGTTACGGTATACATGTTTAAACATTGCAATAGTCATTTCAAAACTTAACACTTGTGACATATATATGGTGAAACCAGGAATACTTAAGACCCAGAATATCTCCCTTGACATTATAGTATAACTGCTTTGTTAGTAATATAGTAATACAGTAATACAGCAAGAGATGTTTTTCAGTCTTTCACATCTTGCAATACTACACTTATTGTGAAGTTGTGTCTCTATACAAACAAAAAAGAGCGGGGAAAAACGGCATGTTAGCAATGATGCTAGAAAGTCCTGGTCACATGACTGGAACATGTGCTGTAAACAACATATATCTGCGAGTAGGGGATGCAGGAATACCCTCACTTGTTTTAGCTGACACTTCAGATTTAGCCATAGAAGCCTGTAGTATTGACTAAAATCACCTGCGGTAGATCCTTTTAACAACTGAACATAAAACAGAAGAAAATCTGCCATGAAAGTGGTAGAGAGTAATTCTGATCACTTGGTGTCTGTTCAAATCATCTTGTGAAAAACTACTGCACCAATTTCAACCAAACTTCACATGAATGTTCCTTAGGTGACTCACCTTGAAGATTGTTCAAATGAAGTAGATCTAAGCAGAACTCTGATTGCTATGGCATTGATAGGAAAAACTTTAAAAAAAAATTCTCTGTAACCACAAGGTCCAGAGCTTAGATATTTAGCATGTAGCATTGTCTATTGGACCTTTATCAAGATTGTACATATCGTAACCCCTGGGTCAAAAATTGTTTTACATAGACACTGTATATTATTATATTACTATATACTATATAGTAAAACCTTTAAAAATCTTCTCCAAAACTGCAAGGTATAGAGCTCAGATATTTGATTTAGTATGTAACATTGTGTAGTGGACCTCTATCATTTTTGTTCAATCATGCCCCTGGAGTCAAAATTGACTGGTTTTCACACTGACTAATATAGGAAAAACTTTTGAAAAATCTTCTCTGAAACAACAAGGCTTAGAACTTGTAGTATCTAGCATTTTCTAAGGACCTCTACCAAGTTTGTTCAGATCATACCCCTAGGGTCAAAATTTATCCTGCCTGGGGGTCACTTTGCAATTGGAAAACTTTTAAAATCTTCTCCAAAACCACAAGGTCTAGAGCTTAGATATTTAATATGTAGCAATGTGTAGTGGAGTTATATCAAGTTTGTTCAAATCTTGCCCCTTGGGTCAAAATAGAACACACCCTAGAGGTCCAAGTCTGTCAATTGAGTTATAGAAAAACATAGCTTCCAGTGCCTATAGAAACCCGCAGCTTACCTAGCAACCGCTGACTTCGACTTCCTTAGGTAAGTGCACTGATACTCAGGTGAGCAATAAACATATTTGGGAAAGAATAGTATTAAAGTACATGTAGCATTGTATGTGAAAAATATGCAGTCCTAAGACATATGAACTTAAAATATTGCACTTAGTCACACAGTTACATCACTATGTATGCCTCTCCATACGAAATAAATAGGTACTCAATAGTCAGCAGACTTTGGGTCATGTCTTCAACTGGATTTTTTTTTTTTAAATGTACATAATAAAATGATTGGCCCTCAACACATCCATACAGCAGGGAGACAACAATTTTAGTCCTAGGCTTTGAAAATGAATTCTAAATGAAATTTTCTTACTGGAAAGCTTTGAGACGGGCAGTGGGGTAGGTGTGCCTTTTGTTCAGTCTGGAAATCTTGTGAGTCTGAGACTCACTGGGATGTAGGACCTTAAAAAGAGAAATTCTATGAAAATAGATCGTGTTTACATTCTGTTTTCAGATTTGATATTTTTGTCAGTGTGATGTATGTTACTTCTTGTGTGTGTTAAATTGAGTCAGTTTGTCATGGTCAACTTCTTTCACCAAGAAACACAAAAGTGAGGCACCTAGCATTTGTTACATACAGATCATTTAGGATAAGGTGACAGTGACATAACATATACAAGCATATGTGTCCACAAACGTTTTACAACCATTGCATAAAAGGTAGATCATGCGTGCAAGCAAAGATTCATTACTTACATTATTAAATAAATTTACACAATAATATTGGACTCTTCTGACGTGTCACTGTCACATTATCCTGAATCAACTGTAGGAATTGCCATTTTCTCTGAATATGTAAACAGGTAATGTCTAAACTATTGACAAAAGCAGGGAAAGGTTTAAGACTACATGTATTAATTCTTCTATTCTTGTTTGTCAGGGTCTTTCAATTCCATTCAAGGACAGATTTTGCTTTAAGCAAGTAAATGATCCGCAATTACATTTACCAATTATCTAGACCACAAATGAAATATTATTTGATTAAATATGAAATAGAGAACATAATGTTTAAATTTAAAAAAAATTAAATGTGCATATTTATACATTTACGTGTTATCAACTGCTTATTGTATGACATGTTTGTTAAACTATTGTGCATGATATCATTATGTATGATTGATAAACCTCTATAATAGACACTTATCAATACTTATTGTGTTCGTTTATTCATAGGCACAATTCTATGAAAATATACATGCTATATCATATGACTTGTTCGTATTAATATGGTCTGGTTATTTACGCATGCATGTTAATATGTATATTTATTGAAGTTTCATTTCCAACAGATCATTTAATGCACAAAGCTGACTTGGTAAGTATGCATGTCATAGATTCAAAGTTGTAATAAAATACTTGAACTGCTATAAATAATTGTGTATTTTGTCACTGTAAAAGTGGAAAGTATTTGCTGGATATTTATTTAGATCACAGTTCATCAGGTTCATAGAAACACGTTGATGATGATTAAAAATAGATTATAATTGATAACAAATTTGTAATGCAACCATATTCTGATCAGCATTTCATCACCTTGCAGTTGTAAATTTGTTCACGATTTTGGGTCCGAGCTTCAAGTCCCTGTAGTTTCACATTGTAGTCTAAAGTTCATTTCAGTGCTTAAATATGAACTATTAGTCAATCAAGTATGATATATATTTGACCTTGAAGAATGAATAAGAGTTAGCTGAAACAAAATATGAAAATAATGTCTAAATTCAGACATTTGTTTTCAAGTGCAACAGAAAAAATAGCTCATAACTTGAAAAGGAAAAGGACCACTTAAAGGAGTTTGGGAACCCTTTCGATCTATTGGGTAGAACGTTGTTTTGGTGTTTAGGATGTATTAAAAGTTATCATTGAGATACCTTAAAAAGTGTGTAAGATATTACTGTCACCAGGAGCAACCATTAGTTCGAAATTTGTAAGAGTGCACAAACTCCAGAGAAGTTTGTATATATAAATATTGCAATAAAACGCAGTATTAAACACTTGCCCTCTTTTCTTTTTCTTTTTGTATAGCAAATTTCGCGTATCGGCGAACTAATCGGGCATTTTTATTTATGAAAATGCGGTGAATCTAATTTGGTTAGAACTCAATAACTACCTTTGAAATAACGAGTGTGTTTTTGCATGCATCGCAGACACACTAGCTGCTTGATTTATAACAAGGTATGAGAACTTGTTTTATACAGTAGTGTTCTTGTTGATGCATTAACGAAAATAAATTGGTCAGATTTCAAACCCTCTTATTGGTTGGTAAGTTAATGAATATGTAACAGTTTTATCCGTAACAAATTTGATAATACAACATGATAAACAAGTTTTTCGTGTTAATCTTCATGATCTTGAATGAAGAAAAATGTTTTTGTGTGTACTGACATTTGAACTCTTATCAACGTAATGTATATTAATATATGGTCTAGTTTCGTTTTCAATTTATAAAAAAGACATACGCAAGGAATGTTTTTAGTACAGATTCTATGTACAGTTTATTATTCATACATGGAATAACTTCAATACGTGAGGTATGTTTACAACGTCTATACTTGGTAACATTCAATTATTAAGGAATAAATACCCCTTCGTAATTTTAAAACTATACATTAAACTTAAGTACATGTATATGACTGTTATTATTCTACTTAACGAAATCATTTACGTCGTTAAGGTAAACGGAGGAGGAGCGTACATGTTGTTAACATCCTACTTTTACTAAATAGCTTTTATTTTCGCACAACATATACGTTATTTAGTTGCCAGTTTCCTGTTATCAAATGAAGAGAAGTTTTGATAAGACGCTGCGCATATCAGTTTAAAAGTAGGTCATGATTACATACGCGGCTGAAATATACATCGCGGTCTGAAATCCTACTTTCGGTTTAATCCGCATTTCGTATAATAGGATATATACGAGCTGACCCAGCAGTCACGGCAAACAGTTATAACAGGTACGTACTGTAAGTTTTGTAGGAACGATTGAAAATCCCCAGATTCTTAGCTTTAATGACCGATTGTCAATCTTTTTACATATTTAATATGTGAATACTGTAAAATAAGAAAATATGAAAGGCATTTTAGTTGAAATTTTCGAATGTTTCGTCAGTAAATCACACAGGTACTTGACGTGTGGCAAAGATCCCCAGACCGCTGCTTACAGCCCACTGACACACTGATTTGTTTATCAAGAAAAAAAACTAACATATGAAAAAAAAATCTTCGAAAAATGAGGCTGAATTGTATCAGGGGGTCAGTGGGTTGCAGCAGCTAGATGGTTGGGGGTCTTTGCAACATGCCAAGTACCTGTGGTATATCATAGAACTAGACTACGTCCGAGCCATTCAGTTATACCGTTAAACGAAAAATTAAATGACTACCCGGAACTGAAATGTACGTTCACACAAGGAACTTTATTAATTGGCGGCTGATTTCCGTCATATGTCGGTTTGGTGGGGTCACCAACACGAAACAAAAACACGAACAATTGTAAGGGCGAACCGGCGACAAGGAAATATCGCCATCCTGACAAAGCAGAGCGAAAGCCACTCCAAATAGTTATGTGGCCAACTCTCGCGACATATATGGCGAAACAACGATAAAACAACACTCGGATCACTGCATTATGTATGTGTAATCAAAATGCGTACATCAACTATCATGTTGTCGTTGTCTCGTGACGTAACTAATTGTCGTGCACATGCTATCGACCTGTAATGTCGTACTGGCGCCCTTTCAATTTTGGCCTTCTATTGTCGTGCTGTTGTTGTTTCGTGCTGTACTGTTGGCGACCCCGACAACACGGCATGACAGAAATCAGCTTCCATACAAGTGACACATTAACCAAACAATGTTGGCCAACTTGATAATTTCTTTAAAAAAAAATAATTGTAAAATTGTATTGCGGTTAAAAGTGAACATCAAACTTTTAAGAAAAAAAAACATTAGATTCTACTCCTTAAAATATAATATTACCACAAGTTACGGTCAAAATATTTCCACCCGTCGTGTAAGTGTTTCATTCCTATTGAATATACAATTTAGTTACAATTTAGTACTAGACGAAAAGACAAAAATAGAAATTTCGCCCAAATTGTTGGGCATATCATTTCTAGCGGTGATAAATAGAAGTAATTCGGGATAAGTTATTTCTTATGTGTTTTCAAGGCATTGCTTGTGCTTTAATACAATGTATCTTTAATGACTAATTAGCAACGTGCCCGTTTTGAAAAGTACTCATTGCCAGAATTCCCTAGCAAATCGTTGGCTTATTGGTGAAATTGTCTCCCTTGAAAATACGCTAACGGCGTTATCGATTTCTCAGTCTGGCTTATTTTGTTACTAAAGAAATTTAGGTTGAAGCACGGTAGTAAACATACAGTATAGCGTATACTTCCTTGGTTTAAGTAACACGTTCTGTAGTAACAAGATGAGCTGTCCCTTATAAATGAAAATGCCCCCAGGTGGTGCCTCACAGTCGGTGACTGTGAACTTCAAGTTGTGGATCCGATACTTGCACACGACACATTATCTCTGTGTGCTGAACATGTGCGCCAATTCGTTTTAAAAGTGTTTAATGTATAACAGAGTTACAATCCGGACATGATCCTGTGCGTAGGATTTAATTCTTAAGGATTCAATGTAATGACACGGGATTTGTGCACTACACGTCATCTCCATGTGCTCAACAATTGTGCCATGTAATTTTTAAAATCCTTCCATGCATGATCAAGACTATACTATCTATAGGTCCCTAAATACATTACGACCTTTAAAACTCAAAATATAACCTTGACCTTTGAGCAAGAGTTAGGGTCGACTCATGGGTCTTGCACGCGACACATTGTCCTGATTTGCTGAACGTTCTTGCATAGTTGTGCAAACTTATATAGTTTAAAATCCTTCAATGTATGACAGAGTTACAGCAAATATCTATAATAATAATGTAGTTTATAGGTCTTTGCTTTGATTGCAGTATGCATATATAGGCATATACAGGATTTCATCACGGTTTTAAAACTGTAAGTGTGGCCTTAAAGGTATATAATTAGAATTTTGCCATGTAACAGATTTGTTTGAAACTTTGATCATTTACACTCATTTATGTTCACTTAGCGCTTAATTCAAGTAAGACTTTCACTGGAGGTATTTTTAAAATTTCCCTATCCTGGTTGCCCAACCAAGATAGAGTTATTTTATCATAAGTAAAAATTTGATACACATACTTTGCCTA
>JAUMHA010178051.1:0-16449 GCA_032359765.1 Saxidomus gigantea
AAGCTTTATCCCTGGACTTGACCTTGTACCCTGAAAAGTAAATCATAATGTGATTGGCCGCATTACTTCTTTCTGGGGACTACACATACCTTAAAATTTGTTAAAACATTGTTTTCATGATTTTTTCATGTATATGAAACATTTCTATAAGGTAAAAGATATGATGATGATGCATACTTCGTCCTCGGTAAATATCGTCATTTACAGGTAAGCAAAGCTATATATTGGCCTCAAAAATAGTGTGTCATATACATTTACTATTCTAAATATATAAAAATACTAATAGTACAAACTATGATCTAAACATTACAAGGAACCAATGTCTCGCTTTATCAGGGTTGACCATTAAGGTCACTGAGCGACAATTTCTACATAAAAAGAATATATGAAGCTTTTACAAACATGAATTGCTGATGTAAATCTTAATCAAAAACGGTTTACGTCCTTTAAATTGTACAAATAGAAATAACAGAGGTTCAAGTAAAGAAAATGAAAATTATGCAGTTGTGTTTTCTATATACTAGACTGAGTGTAACATACTAATGGCAAATTGGTGAGCAAATATTTAACTCAAACCAGGCTGAATTTTGATTTTATGATAACTTCCAATCGTATATGCTAAATATATAGAGGGATACATACCAATGACAAGCTGGTGAGCACAAAGCCCCTCCAACCAGGCCTGCACCGGGAACCAGCGCATTAAGTGCAACAGGGCATGCTTTCTCACATGCTGCCTCCGATGTGTCTGATCCTAACAAAGCAAGTATCTTCTGTCCTAATTCGTGTGCTGTAAAAGTAATACATTGTTTTATGATTGATCAGCTATTACTTCATTTTTTATATAATTTAACAAAGATACACTTAAGATATTGTAAAATCTATAACAATGAAGCGATTCGTGTTGCAAATCTAGAATGTTGATACGATTTGAGACAAGTCTTGGTATTATTGCTGTTTATTGGATGTGTGTAGCATTGCCGTTACCTCAAAGCTCATGTAAACGAAAAGCATCCGCTATATATAGACTTCCTTGCTGACGCGTGGTCTCAAAATGAATTGTTGTAGAAAATTATAAACATTGTCGAAATCTGAGGAAACAGTGGTTTCTTACCGTATACAAGTGGAGTGAAACGTTCATATGAAATGATCCTCACCTGAAGGCAATTGAAGATGTCCAAAAATGAACCTTCTGTAAATTTCCTCTTCTTCAGCAGTCAGAGTGGCACTCAATGCCAAAGGCAGAAGTACCAACAGGCAAATTGCAATCTTCATGTTGAATGTATGCTGGAGTACTGAAAGCGAAAACTGTAACAAGTTGATAGTATTCAAAGCACATACATTATTGGTATTTTTGTGTGCTAAAAATGATTTAAATTAATAGATACCCCATCCATCCCCCTACCCCAACGCGTGTGTATCAGTGTTATGGTCAAACATCAAATAAAATCAGATATGTAATTATCCTTATTTCCTTTTTATTACTAATGTTGTGATTTTGTATTTTTATGCAAATAAAGAAAAACGAAAGAAAGCGTCTGGGCTGTTATTGACTTGACGCGTATTTTTATGTTTTTGTTCATTTATTTTCATTCTTTTAATTAGTAGTCGTTGTAGGATTGTTTGCTTAAAGACAATTAAAATCTCATTCATAAGTGACCCCCCTCCCCAAACCGCAGGTGGTCAATATGTTAATCGTTTTATTGCCCCTTATCAGTTATGATCCTGTCTGATTAGGTCCAGCAATGTGTCTGTAGACCTGACATGTTGTACAATAGTAGGAACATAAATTTTATTGATTTGTACATATAATTGTTTTATAACTTATTTCCTATTGTTTATACAGTTTTATATAATTATGACATTTTACTTTCATTGCAGGATATAAAAGATATTTTAAATAAATGCAGTATAACTGTGACTTTAACGTTACAATTATTGAGAATGTTAATATGCTCAAGTAATGCGCCTTCCTGTGGTGTGACCTGAACGCATTTTTGATTTATAAAGAATCCTTCTGCCTGTATTTATTTATTTGTAAATTAAAAGTGTAACTGAACGCTTCTTCTAACTGTAAAATACGCCAAAACTAAATTTCCTTTATGCATCAAGTGTAACATTTAATCTTAGTGATAATTGGTTTGCTGTAAGAGTAATTTAAAAGAGAAAAAATATTTTAAGTTTCTGTCATGCTAGAAAATTATTTTGATATAACAACTGTAAGTGTTGATTTATTTATAATCTTATTTGATTGGAAAATTACATACCTAAAAGGTAACTGATAAAATAAAATAATGACATCTTATAAAGGTCTTAAAATTCATGTATAACCAACATCCCTTTCCTACATTATCTGTACATAATGTAAGAGGGTTATACAGTAGCTGAATATGATAAACAGAAGCTAGTCTACCAGTGACCAGTCATGTTAATTGACCCCTGCTGTGAATTCGCTGTGAATTCGCATGACTGACTGGACCCCTGTGGTGCATACCCCTCACACCTGTTCAAGTTTTTTTTTTAAATTGTACCGAACGAATGAAACACTAAAAGAAAAGATGAATTTAAATTATCTTGTATAAAGCATCCATTATTTTCAAAGAGAAAAAAATGAAACAAACATTACTCGAATATTCTAGATGTAAGTATGCTTATTCTGCACTTAATGAACACAAGAACATACACTATTTCAAACTATCGGCTTACTTACATTTCTGCAAAGGCACATGTGCTGATGCTAAAGCAATTGCATTCACTTATATAGCAAGAGAATGTCAAAGGTTATCGCTTATGTCGTATAGTTTTGCATTGAAATCGAGCACCTTCGTTTTAATCTTGGTTTAAAAATCCAGAGCACTCAATGCACCGGTAGCATTATTTTGTTTTGGCATAAATTATGAATTGTATAAGCAGGGACGTTGCAAATGTTCTGGTGGTTTGAATGTTTGCAATTTGTAACAGAAAATCCATTTTGAACATGGAACGGAATGAAAACAAAACGATATATAATACATTTTCATAAATTAAAAAATCAACATTTAAAGTGAAATATAGTTTCAGTCACATAGATTATTCTACCATTATTACAATAAGCAAAATTATTTAATATTTCATTTTGATGCTTTTCAGTGAAATAAAATTGATATTTCACTATTTAAAAGCAGGGAAAATATCAAAATCTTCCAACCGGATTGACGTCAAAAAGCATACTGATCGTAACGAGTGCCGGAAACCAAACGACGATGACGTTGTTAAAATAACATCATGTTTGCCATGCTTTCTAATGACATTTCTCGCGGTTTTCGACATTTCATTTTAAAATCTCATGAGTTTTAAACATAAAATAAATAGAAAAATCACGTCAATTTAATCGTGAACATCAAATATAGTTGTTTCACGAGTACAACTGTTGGTGCCCATTCGGTGATATACATGATTGATATTAAACTGAAACCAGCAATTATCCTTGGACATTTTTGGAAAGTGCAGGAAAATGCTGCACTACCAACACCAATAGTTGTTCCTCAAACATTTTCAAGTATTAAAGAAATTTAGACTTTTCCCAAAAGGGCTGCTTTCACATAACCCGCAGCATTTAATTTTTTTTATAAGTAATGTGCAATGAATTGACAGTAAATTCTCCGTTCGTCGTGCGCGAGTGTTTTTAGTTTATAGTTTATACTAATCAATTTTAGTTTAGTTTATGCTAATTTATTTTAAGCTCGATTGTGAAGAAAGCTTTTAGCTTATCGAGTCACTCTCGTGTTCGCTTCCTGGAAAAAAAAACAGTACTTGTGTCTTATGAGGAAGTACGGTCGTGACCCCAGTGAGGCTCGAACCCGCAAACTCCGAAAATTGTTAATTTGCTTATCTTATTTTACTCGAAGGCCAGCATAAGGCTGCTTTCATGAAAACCATTTTTTTTTTGTTGAATGGCGCTTCTTCGTTACCATTAAAATTATTTTATGAGTTCAGGATAGGATTAACACCATTGTTTGATTTTTACTCCATCAGAAGGCGGCTTTCAACGATTATTTTTATTTCTGCCCATGAATCAGTTGTTTTGCTGCATTACTATAATTTAATTGATGATCCGCAGGAGTCTGCTTAAAAGAAACAGGGTGTATCAGTTATTATGCCTTAGAAACTTTGTTTTGCCTAAGGTGGAAGTTCTTTTTGAGCCTTCGTGTATTTTTTATACCATTGGAAGAGCAGTTTTTTTATCAATACAAACTGAGTGTCATAGATGAAAAAAATGGGGTAAACTGTTTTACAAAACGGAGTTTCATATTTTTATCTTATGTCTAATGACAGACAGTAGGATGTACATGTATCATATTATCTCATGTGTCAATGTCATCAGCCTTGATACAGTATTGATATATGGCGTTTATACTCATGATGCTAAGCTTTGGCAATCTTTTTTGTTAATAAGGTGTGGCACCTGGCTGTTGTTGGTGCGTTGTCAATTGTTGGTTTAATGTCATTCAAATGTGTATTCCAAGGTATTGACAAAATATACCACATTTGACAGTCGTGAGATTAAACATGTCCGATTTGCTCGAGTCGAGCGTCAGGTCATACATTTGTACGAGTGCAGAGCAAGTGAATAATCCGAACGCGACGAGAGTCAGCCCGACTTCTGGATCACATTTCATTGATAATGACATTTATGTAAGCGAATAAACTGATTAAATATGACATATTTGAAGACAAACTCATATACGCGAATTGTACATGACGTAATAGTATACGACACAATCAAAAACGACGCAATTTACGGCATGTGTACAAAAATGTATGCACAATTAGTTTATGGACAAGTTTAATGCACTCGTGTAAATAACGGCACTATGCGGATTGCACCTTCATACAACACGTAATTTCATTAAACCTTAAACAATTGTTTTGTAGTGTAGATACACAAAACTCCGTATATTAAATGAAATGTATTTTTCAAAACTAAAAGGTCAAACTTAAATATTGGTTTAAGAGAACAACATGCTTTTCTGAAGAACTTCAATTTATATTTTAGAATTTGGTATAAATAATTACACATATTTTGATAGTGTGAAAACTTTTTACGAAGTTACATTTTTTGTAAGTCAAGCAGATTGTTGAAGTTTTCCTGATCTAAGTATATGTAAAATCAAGTATCCGGGTTTAGTTTTGACCCATCGGTCATGATTTGAAAGACCTTGGTAGATGACAACTAGATAATGCTACATGCCACGTACATTTTTGTTAGCGCTAGGCCTTAGGGTTTCAGAATATATTGAAAAAGTTTTCCAACAGAAATCTCTATAATGTAAAGTACCCCCAGGTGTCATGATTTAAACACTCGTAGTTGTGGTCCATCGGACAATGCTACATCCTAAATATCTAACCTCTTTGGATTTTGAGAAAACATTTTTGAAAGCTGCTCCTTTCCATTGCAACGGCAATCAGATTACATTCCTATGAGGTTTGATCGAAATTATTGGCTTCATTTTTTATTAGGAGTTTAGGAGGACAAGTCATTTTAAGCAAAACATTGACGCAGACGCCTGCTTGACGATGGATGCCGGGCAACCACTGACCACAATAGCTTATCTTTCAGCCCTTCATGCTCGGGTGAGCTAACACATGTACCATGCAGAATGCAGGTGAGATATTTTACCTTTTTACTAAGAAGTATAGTGTAGTCCTAGAGTATGGTGACTGTCATTTCTGTATATAACTATCTTAACACTAATTCACGTATGAAAGCAAGGCCACTACATGTTTTTGGAAAATAACAAACAATCCACACTTTTAATTAAAGGTTATTGTATTTTCTACTGTAATTATACGCTTGACAAAGATTTGAGCTTTATCCACTGACTTGACCTTGTACCCTGAAAATTAAAGCATAATGTGAATGGCATAATTACTTCTTTCTGGGGAGTACACATACCTTAATATGGGTTAATACATTGTTTTTATTATTTTTACAAGTATATGATACATTTCATTTCTATAAAGTAGAAGATATGATAATTGTAGACTTCGTTCTCGGTCAATATCGTCATTTACAGGTTAGCAAAGCTATATATTAACCTCAAAAATAGTGTGTCATATACATGTCCTATTCTAAATATATTAAAAAACTAGTAGTACAAACTATGATCTAAACGTTACAAGGAACCAATGTCTCGCAGCAAACAGGCATATTACAGCAGCATGCAAGTAGTAGCATACCGGTATTATTTAATCAGTTTTTATAATGGCCTATAATAATATTAAAATGTTCTATCAGGGTTAACCATTAAGGTCACTGAGCGACAAATTCTACATAAAAAGAATATATGAAGTTTTTATAAACATGAATTGCTGATGTTAATGTAAATCAAGAGCGGTTTACGTCCTTTAAATTGTACAAATAGAAATAACAGAGGTTCAAGTTATACAAAAAGTATGCAGTTGTGTATATTATATATACTAGTAATAGAGTGCAACACACCAATGGCAAATTGGTGAGCAAATATTTATCTCAAACCAGGATACATTTTGATTTTGTGATAACTTCCAATCGTATATGCTAAATATAGAGAGGGAGACATACCAATGACAAGCTGGTCCGCACAAAGCCCCTCCAACCAGGCCTGCACCGGGAACCAGTGCATTAAGTGCAATAGGGCATGCTTTCTCACATGCTGCCTCAGATGTGTCTGATCCTAACAAATCAACTATTTTCTGTCCCAATTCGTGTGCTGTAAAAGTAATGCATTGTTTTATGATTGATTAGTTATTACGTCATTTTTAATATTATCAAACAAAGAGACACTTAAGATATTGTAAAATCTACAACAATGAGGCGATGTGTTTTTGCAAATCTAAAAATGTTGATACGATTTGAGACAAGTCTTGGTATTATTGCTGTTTATTGGATTTGTGTATCATTGCCGTTACCTCAAAACTGTTGTAAGGCAAATAACAACAGCTATATATAGACTTCCTTGCTGACTCTTAAAATGAATACTGTGGTAGAAAATAATAAATATTGTCGAACTCTGAAGAAACAGTGGTTTGTTCCGTATAGAAGTGGAGTGAAACGTTCATTTAAAATAATTCTCACCTGAAGGCAACTGAAGATGTCCAAAAATGAACCTTCTGTAAATTTCCTCTTCCTCAGCAGTTAGAGTAGCACCCAACGCCAAAGGCAATAGTACCAATAAGCATATAGCAACCTTCATGCTGAATGTCTACCAAAGGACTGAAAGCGAAGACCGTAAAAAGTTGTTTTGTCATTGTATGTGCTAAAATAATTGAATTGATGAATCCCCCCACCCCAACGTGTGTGTAACAGTATTATGGTCAAACATCAAACGAATCAGATAGGGAATTATCTGAATTACTTTTTATAAGTTATATTGTGGTTTTGTATTTTAGGCAAATGAAAAAAACACGAAAGAAAGCGATCTGAGCTATTATTGATTTGACGCGTATAATTATGTTTAGTTCATTTTCTTTCATTTAGTTAGTAATTGTTGTAGGATTGTTTACTTAAAATGTACTAAACGAATGAAACATGTTGAAAAAAGAACTTTATAAACTCCTGACTACCTTAAGGCGGCATGGATTTAAGACCTTTATTGCAAGACTTTCAATTATTATTTCAATGTTTGTTATGCCCCTCTTTGTAAAGAGTTTGAAATATATCTTTGGGTTTCAATTATTCGTCAAAAATGCATATTAAAACAATGTCATAGTTTTATACATCACATGTAATCAAGGTCTTGCACGAAATTGAAAAAAGGCCCGACAAACAAATGAAATAAAATTTGAATATACCACATTCGTCTTTAAAAGACGAAACATCTATGATGTTTCTACATTAACAGATTAAAAAAAGAAACATGTAAAAATTGCGGTTTTTTTTAAAATTAAAACTACCCCAAGGCAAAATTGGAAATGAACCATTCATCTGGCTAAACTAACAGTATAACATTTTCTAAGAATATCCTTTTTAAATTTTTCTTTTGCATTCATAGATCAGAAGTTTCAGTCTATTTAGCATAAATCAATATCATCGAGAATAATTCTCCATTGAAATATATTGTGGTCTTGATACGAACCTTTCATGAATTTTGTTCAAGCCTAAATTCCAGTTTAGATATCTTATTCCAGCTGTGTTGCTCCCATTCACATTTCATTACGGTAACCGTAACTAATGGGCAAGTATTTTCAATTAGTAATACTTGATCAAAAGTGATATTAATAGCAGTACCATTTTTCTAGCTGTTTACAAGGTCATTGATCTTAATGTTTTGTGTAGGTTCGGTTAGATTTAGACAGGAAATGCATGCATCACGTTTGATATTTGCCGGAATTTATTCAATTGATTTAATAAAGTTTTAGTTAAATGAAAAACAAGATAAGGAATATATTATACTTAATTTATTTTGTTATTTCCTTTAATGATGCCAGTATAAGCAAACCCTTCACCCCTTCACCCCTTCACCTTTTGTTTCATTTATCAAAAGGGGAAATATCGTGCTTAATTATTTTCAGAATATTATAAATATTTGCAAAGTGAGGTTTTTATGTGTATTTCAAATGCCTAGTTGAAACACGTTGGACCTACTTTTACATGATTTTGGTTTTTATTGAAAGATCAAGACATCACGATTATCACCAAAAATAATCAATTCCCGTTTAGAAATTATTTCTCTGTGTGTTTATATGAGGAATTTCCCTGCCTTTTTATCTCACAGTTGCTTTTCTTATTTCAAGGAAAAGCTATACTCCTGTCTGACACTTGCAAGGTACTAAGTAGTTAGTCATATCTTTGACTTATCCTTCAAATTCTAATAAATATCGTTGGGTGTGTACTGACCAATTTTCTGAGTCAACGTGGGTAAATCGTCCTTTATCGAAAAGTTCTTGCAACTAACAGTTTGTTCTACTTTCCGATCAAATCAAATATCCTCATTTCATCATAAAACAGAATGTATTCTCCATATTGACTCAATATCTCAATTTGAAAATAATTATTTCACTTATTTATCCAATAAGTGAGACTGTGCATCACAGAGCTTAGCTCTCTAAATATTTCATTACAAATATTGTCAGTAGATTGGAAAGACTGTAAGCCGGTTATAAGTCCATACTACAGGAATTAACAAACTTATTGTTTCGGTTTGCTGACGCTCATTTGCAATAAATTTGCTTATGCCTGTAGTAAAGACCAATAACCTTTAAATAACCATTCAATTATTTACAATATTACACAGGTTCACATAAAACGTGTTATTATTATAAAAGTTCTTTCATACTATCATAAAACATCTGTTTGAGTAGCAGGAAGCCAGTGTCTACAGGTACTTAAAACACTTATCTATAATGTACTCGACATCTACGTGTCACAAGTATCACCAAAATGTAGGGAACACTGTGTCTCTACATATCTATTGAAAATATATTGAATTTCGCGAACAACTTTATTTAAAACAAATAGGCAAACATTTTCAACTGCTCGCAACAAAAGCATTGCATAATTCTATTTTTAATATATAATAACATGAAAACAAATTAGATAATACCCCTCTTTAACGACGGTTTGTAATAAAATGCACCACAAATATTTATATAGTTGTTTTTGCGTTATGTCTTAGAATAATAAGAATGTCACTTCGTGTTCAAGTTCATTTAGTAAGTATTATTTACATTCTGTAATACAGTATTTTCAGTTAATTTGTCTAGCTTATATGTATACAGCAAGAATGAAGAACATAATTTGACTAAGCATTTACTTTCAAGCAGGCACGCCATTATATGGATAACTATTCAAGTCCTAAATTTATAAAACCATTAATGAAAGACTGAACACGCAGTAGTTTTCATTGACCTTTTTTATGCAGTATCGACCAATTAAAAGATGCCTTACAGAGTAAATATTACAATCCAAAAGCTGTATTACATTATACTTGTCATTTCATTGGCGGTTGAAAGGTTACCAACTTTCCGTCAAAAGCGAGCAAAATACTGCCGAACAAATAATGTGATAATGTTTACAAATTAAAAATTAATGTTGAAAACTTTGTTGAAGATTTTTTTTTCTGACCAGCGACTAACACTATAACCTTACTCACAAAGAATAAGTTTTAAATGACCTTAAACTCACCTAAGAGGCAAGGCAAAAGTTTTTGAACTGTTTCAAATCACCAGAATTAATTTCCTTAGATAAAGCATCCATATTATTATTATGTTTATTATATATTATTATATATTAATTATAGAATAATTTTCAAAGAGAATACAAATGAAATAATATTACACTAATATTCTAGATGTAATTATGCTTATTTAGCACGTAATAAATGCAAGAACTGACAATATTTCAAACATAGAGTAACTTACATTTCTGCAAAGACAAAATTTGCTGACTACAAAGCAATTGCGTTCTCAGAAGACTTTTATATTAAGATAATGTCAAACGTTATCTTATCGTTTTACGTCATACATCATGCATCGTGCATCCATCATGCATATTCGTTTAATATCTTTAATCTTACAACCAAATGACCTCGGTTTAAAAAATAAATCTAGAGCACTCAACGTTCTGGTAGGTTATTATGTCGGTATAAATTATAAAAAGTACTTGCAGAGACTTTTGAAGCATAGTGTTGAAAAGATTCTGGTAGTGTTAATGTTGGTATTTTGTAACAGAAAATCCATTTTGAACATGGAACGGCATGAAAACAAAACAACATGTACATGTACACATTCGAAATGATTTGACACGAGGCTCAGCTTGAGATTTCTTTCATGAAAACCACACTTTGATCAGTGCTTCTCCGTTACCATTCAAATTATTCAGCATAACCTTTTCAAAAAGCAACAGTGTTGAAAACGTAGTAACTGCTACGACCTAACTTTTTGAATGTGCCACTTTTCATTTCTCATGAACGTTCATCTCCTGTAACGTACTGACAGACAGGGAGATAGAAACATCTTTATAAAAGCATAGCGAAGGTTTCAATATTTGAGTTAGTATGAAAGTATGAATGTATGAAATGCAATAAAACTTTTTGGTATAAGGTATTACCGTTAGCTGCAGGTTATAGCCTATTTGTTTTGCAATAACGGGTACGGTCCTTCACACATTTCGGTAAGCGACTGGAAATGCCTTAAAAAGTAGTACATTTCTGCCGCTAAACTTGGACAGTCCTGTCACATTTATTTACAATTTTCATTTTGAAAAAAGTATAAGGGCCAATTCACATTTATAATTTATTAATAATTCACCGAACTGAACCAAAAGTGAATCGATACGGAAATTATTCGTTTTGGATTCGGCTTTTGCTTTCACATACATTTTGTAATTATATACCGAATTTTGACCCGAATTACTGGTTAAAAAGATATTATTGTGATGTTATAGTGATCAAAAGGTCATAATTTGGTGATCGAATCCCGGTCCGAAATCCGAAACGAAAAAGATATAGAATACATTACAACAAACGGGGCCGTTTACATATACATAATGTACTTGCACCAAACCATACTCCAGGGTCCGAACTATGCATATTTATACATTGTAATCAATACATGACAGATAAATATTCATTCTGATGAGTTTACAAACATAACTTTAGCTACTCTTAGCAGCAGAACATGTGCAGTGAATAAGAAGCCGATGGATATGTGAAACACCATGAGCAGTTTACATAACAAAAATGAGCAACTGATTGCCCGTACGTGTGTTTCTTTAGACTAAGTTTGATTTTCTAATTGCTTCATTCAGTCGTTAAATCACATTTGGTAAATTATCAATATAAGACAGGTTCTTGCATTCATGGACAATTGTTCAATAGTTTCTCTTCGGACATAATTTTTGCTGCGACGTGATATTTTATTGACCCCGTTTTTTATATTTCTGGAAAAATGATGACGGGTCGATGACTTTACTTTTTGGCAATATTAATCTTTATTGATACATCATCAAAACAAGGTGCTAAATGTAGAATTATCTAGAATTGGGATATATTAAACTTTTATATATGTGGTGCATTTTTCAAAATAGTTATCACTTACCAATCGGTTCTAATGTAATATGTCATTCTTTAGGACGACAAATTAAAGATAGTGGTATTTTTTTCATTATCTGAATAAAAAGTACACTACTTATCATTACCCCACCCACCTTACTAAAATTCATATTTTTTTTTCAATTTTTGCTAAATGATTTTTTCATGATAAAGGAATAACAAGGATTTTTCGATATGTTGCC
This sequence comes from Saxidomus gigantea, assembly GCA_032359765.1. Classification (NCBI taxonomy): domain Eukaryota; kingdom Metazoa; phylum Mollusca; class Bivalvia; order Venerida; family Veneridae; genus Saxidomus; species Saxidomus gigantea. Next base: position 12,254 of record JAUMHA010178051.1, read on the forward strand.
CACAGGATGATTACGATTACAACCTTTGTTTTAGAACGCAAAGTTAAAAAGGGGGTCGGTGTGCATATAAGAAAGAAATTCAATAAAAACTGACCCAAAATGTGTTTTTTAGATTACGACGAGCTTTGACATTATTATGATGACATAGGTCTGTAATAAAGAACTGGAACAGGAACTTGTTATTACTGTGTTGTTATATCCTTACAATTCTTCTTGTAATAAAGTTTGAATTAAGTCAATATCTTAAACATTTTTTAGAAATGATTATTTTTGTACTCCTACCACCATTTTGGCGTTCTCAAAAAAAATCAATCTTTTTGCACTTAAGTATCTATAGTGTGCCTAAGATTATTAATGCATAATAATTATTGTTTTTTTTCAATTTTAGTTATAACATTTAAAATATAACAAATGTAAATTTCCGGAAGTGCAAAAACCCCTTAAACTGGTTTTAAGGTTTTTTTTTCTTTTTAACGTAGCAATATTGTTTTGTAGCCTAATCTTGAATTGTTAAAAGACCAAAAAAAGTCGGTTTTCGATGTAAATGTTTCAATCTTGCTCGTGTCTGACCTGTTCCGAATTCGACTAAGTTTAGAATTAGATATGCAACGATTTGTCCTGTTTGACTTCAAATACGGTTTAGAAATCATGACAAAATGTGGCTTTAAACGGACTGATTGTCACATTCTTTGTCATGACAGCACCAAATATGACAGTCGTGAGATTAAGCATCTGTTAAGAACGGAAAGATCCATGACACTCCTCATGTAAACAGTAATTTTTATCCTAAATTAATGTCCAGTGACACAGCTTTGAGTATCTCGTCATCCATTTTGCCACTTTAGCACTGGCCTAATGCAGCAGCAGCAAAACATTAAATTTTAACATCACTTATAATGTGACTTTATGAATTAACGAGACACGAATAACAAGGAAATACACGACCCAGTGTAGTTAATCTAAACATCTGATCCAGTGTAACTGATCAAAACATCTGAACCAGTGTTACTACTCAGTGTAAAGTAATAACAAACATAATACCCTACACACAAATTGTGTAACTGTCTTTTTATACACATGTATTAGTTGAATTACATTATATAAAAATAGAATAGTAATATTTTATTAAACCAATATTATTCATTAAGCAACCAACATGACATATCAAATTCTATAGTGATTGACTTATTTTCAATAAAGCCTTCAAACATTAATTAAAAATTACATAATGCAAGACTATGGAAGAGTATTTAGGTAATTATTCTGTTCATGTAACTGACAACTGTATTCGTCTAAATGACGAGTGCCTATATTTAAGTTAATAGTCTGTGCATGTAACTGACAACTGTATTCCTCTAAATGACAAGTGACTATATTCAATTGATTTGTGCTTACTTATAATTGACTACTGCATCGTTTATGCGTACAACTTTTAGTTGCCTTCCATTCTTTGCTTAATGAGAATTGCCTACGTTAAATTGATAAGTACATAAGTATTAACACTTAGTGTCTATGTGTGTACGATGTGATTACGTGAAAATTTAAAGTGTTTACTTTCATTGACTACTGTGTTTGTGTATGTATTTACACATAATAAATAGCTGCTGCAGTAAGCATATAGACGAATGCAGTTAAATAAATGGACTTGTAAGACTGAAATAGAAAGGGAACCAATAATACTTACACCCTGCGACTGCATTAATTAACCAAAACGGGCACCAATAATACTGGTACCCTTTGGAACCACGAACGAGAACTCTTGCAAATAACTCTTCTGCCATTGGTATGTTAATAGTCTGAAGTACCTACCCCTACCATTACGCCGGGTACCAGACTAGTATGACAGACGAAAAAGAAGTGCGATTAAAATCTGTTCACGTTAGCTGTGTCTACTCGTGTATACTAATACAAAAATGGTTGGAAGAAGGTCAGCGTACGCCGTTAAAATACGGTGCTATATTAAGAATCGTTGTATTCTTGGCATAGGGTGTAAATACATTTTTGATGAAATATGTACCGTTTATAGGCATAATGTCTTTTTCGACAGTTATTCGTTGGTTTAAGAAATTCAAATGTGGGTTAGTTTCAACAGAAGATGGCCGTCGGCCGAAAACAGCAACGTCTGCCAAGACGGTTGCTAGAGTGAAAGAAATAGTTGCTACATGTACTGATGCAAGATACACCGCTAGGCAAATAGCTAGTATGGTTGGTATCTCATTAGGAGCAGCTCGTGCAATTCTGAAACGTAATTTGAAAATGAAAAAGATCTGTGCTAGATGGATTCCCCATCTGTTGACAGATGAGCAGAAAAAGGCACGCGTGCAATGCGCGAAAATGTTGCTTAAGCAGTTTCAAAATTAAAATGTACGGTCTTTCGCAAATGTCGTCACTGGTGACGAGACATGGGTTCACTTTTTTTTTTAGCCCAAACGAAAGATTCAGAACAAAATATGGGCAACAACTGGCAAAAGACCGTGCATTTCAAAGCGGACCATGAGTGTCAAGAAGGTAATGTATGCCACATTCTTCACAAATCAGGGTCTTGCCATTCAGGTGGCTGTACCTTAAGGCAAATCCGTAAATGCGAAGTTTTACAAGACTAAAGTTCTTCGAAAACTTCTATCAAAGATACATTTTTATGTGCTTAGATGCATTCATATTTGAACATTCCTCATATTATAATTCACATTTAACATAACTAATTAATATATTCATTAAAATAAATAGACAGGGGGTTGAGGCGTAGGCATGTCAGTTTTAGAGGGGATGGGGAGATAACAGATCCCAAGGGCGTCGATCGGGTGACTTGAGACACGTGAAAACTGGGGATTCCCCCGTGTCGGGGTATGATTTAACACCCCGGGAAAATCAAGTTTAGACAGCGGCTTATCAACCTTTTGATCACATTGGCCATATTGAGGGACCAACGCAACCCCTGTCAAACATTGCATTGTCAGATGTTCAGCAAGCTGATCCCTGTAACACCCCTCTACAGGGGTCTGCTCAAGTGGCACTTGTCTCATCCCAGGGAAATCACCCAAGGTCAGACAAGGGTGTCGCCAGAGGTTGAGGACACTTAACGTCAGATCAACCACAACCCAAATCCTTCTCTCAAGGATATGACATCCAGTCCATTGTATCACCGGTACGTTCAGGAGGGGTAGCAGAGGCTGGGGTGGCAGTCAACGGAAGTTCACCCCGGGCCCTAGTATTTATCAGATAGATAACACCAAAGCTTCTGTCGATCAGGAGAAATACATCCCAGCCCCTGTTAATCAGACTTTTTTGCTTGGCGCGGCGGATATATCCTGTATGAGATATACCTCCTTACATCTAAATTGTACGTTAAGCCTTTAGTTTGTGCCAAACACAAAAATAACTAAAAACGACGGAATATTTACAGGACTTTCTGGGTACCTGAGTGACTGTTGTCATAATCAGAATTGTTTATTATGTCCAAATATAAGCGTCTATTTATTTTAGCGAATAGATTAATATCAGTTATGTAAAATGTGAATTATAATACATTTACTGAACACAATAAATACCTGTTTACAAACGCACTTCTTTTTCGTCTGTCATACTAGTCTGGTACCCGACGTCATGGTAGGGGTAGGTCCTCCAGACTACTGGCAGAAGAATTCTTCGCAAGACTTCTCGTTTGTGGTTTCAAAGGGTACCAGTGTTATTGCAAGTTATTACATAGCGTATACACATAGACACGAAGTATTGCACTTGTCAGTTTGACGTTCCAGGCAATTATCATTAAGCAATGAATGGAAGGCAACTTAAAATCATACGCATACACTATGCAGTAGTCAACTAGAAGTAGGCACATATCAATTGCACATAATATTATATTAGGCACTTGTCATTTAGACGCATACAGTTGTCAGTTACATGAACAGAATATTTACTTACATACCCTTCGATACAAGACAGCAGCAAGAAACTGTGACAGACAGACACAGAATTAACACAATTAGATTCATAATGTATATAGTTACATGTATGTGTAAAAAATGATTACCCAAACAGACATTAAAAGTGAGATATGTTGACATTGACAGACCTGTGTATTCACAGTAGGGGTCTTAGCCAATGAAAGACTAGCTTCTGTTTTTATGCCCCCGAAGGGTGGCATATTAAAATCGCACCGTCCGTCCGTCTGTGCGTCCCCACTTACAAATTCGTGT
>JAUMHA010178273.1:0-16442 GCA_032359765.1 Saxidomus gigantea
TCTATAACATGGAAATTGAATACTGTAACAATTTAAGACTTGTGCGTTTTCTTGTACTTTCGGTAAGCCTTTTTTACTGTGAAAAGCACGATAAAACTGCACAATCAACGTAGACCGTTACAATAATTTTCCCTACCGAAGTTATAGTTTCGTGTCACCAATGAGTTGAATACACATTAACTGTATTCCCCCATATTAACGGGCGTGAAGGAGGGTGATGCGATGGGATGAGAAGGTGGGATGAGGTGGTGAGGAGAGGTGGAAAGTGGGGATGAGATGATGACGTGGGATTAGGATTGATTGGTTTTGCTCGATACTTTATGGACTAGACTATACATGCAACTATCTGCGTTTGCAGAATTATTTTTATATTTTATTGTAACTGCGAAACACAGGCTAGCCAATATCTTCAATCTTGATTACAGTAACACTGTCTTGAAGGATGATATACTAGTATTTGCTAAAATTGTTTACGTCAGGTAATACTACTTCATTTACCCTCGAGTGTGAAACAAGTTTTTACAACTGTGAGAGAGAGAGAGAGAGAGAGAGAGAGAGAGAGAGAGAGAGAGAGAGAGCGAGAGAGAGAGAGAGAGAGAGAGCCAGAGAGCTAGAGAGCAAGAGGGCCAGATAGAGCCAGAGAGCCAGAGCCAGAGGGCCAGAGAGCCAGAGAGCCAGAGAGAGAGAGAGAGAGAGAGAGAGAGAGAGGGGGGCAATATCGAATTATTTGTTCTTGTCTAAGGACACTATTGCAATGCATGAGGTTGAGATCGAGCGCGGGACTCTCCGATTAAGAGGCGAACGCGCTACCACAGCTCCACTGTTGCACCACTTGTTTATTTCTTACATCGAAACAAGGGACGTTTACTCATCGTTACTGTAGGCTGAGTTGTCAAAAGTTGTGTCCTGTCTATTGAGTGTGCTCTCGGAGTAGACTTTTGCTCTTGGTATTTCTACCATCTCACTTGTATTCACGTCATGATACTCATTTTCATAAGCGATTGAGTTGTGATTTTCTAGTCGTTTCTTGTTATTGCGATTTTTACGACAGACGACGCAAATGAGGAATAGTATGACAATTAGCAAGGCAATCCAACAAATGACGAGACGATAATCAACATACGTTATTTGTCTGTAAAAACATTAGAAACGGAGTTACGTAAACATTTGTACTATACAGTGTTAATATCAGCAAATAGTTTAATCAAATAGGGAGAAAATGTTATTTTCCGTGCAGATATTTTGTTACCTTACGGAGACAACCTGTAGATAAAAATATTTTTGTAAATATAAGCACTCGCCATTTTGTTGATTAAAAGTAAAAAATCGTATTCAAATTAAACATTATTGTTTGAAATATTTAATACTTTAAATATGGGACACATTTCAGCAAAAGCTTTACTAAACATTTTTGTTTAGCCTAGCATTTTAACAAGCCTTGATTTGCACGAAAACAACAAAAGTGGTTATAAGTCCTTAAGATCCATTGAATGAAGATAGTTACATTTAGTGACCTGACTCGTTTGCAGCATCTGTATTTGTAGGCCTGTAAAGAAGAGAAATGAATCATCTGATAAAAACAGAACAGAAACAAAAAAACTTGTTTTCGAGAAATACGTATTTCTAACCTCACCATTAACGCACTGACCTCAAATTTAATAAGGGTCATTCAATGATTATCAATAATAAGTCTACCAAGTTACTTGAACCTACAAGCAACCGTTCTTCAGTTATTGATAGTCAACTGCTTTCACCCATTAAAATCATAGACAAAAACTGACCAACAAGGGGTTTTGGAGTTGAGGAACGTGCCATATATTTTCAAGTCTCAGGCCCCTGTGACATTGACGTTTGACTGTATGATCCCAAATTGTACTGTCAGACTTCATACTGATGCTTTCAAGATAGTTTGTTGAAAATCCAACAACGAGTTTTAGAGATGAAGAGTCGAAACGAAAATATGGACAGACGGGCAGTGAGACGGCATTGGAAAAACACAAAATGTTTCTTCCTGAAGAAAGGAGACATAATAAAACAATACATTTGTGCAATGCACAAACGGAAATCATCGCAAGATATCAAATTGTCGTTGGATAGTGGCGGTTATTATTTTAAGATACAGATACAAGCAAGATATAAATTTTTATTTTTGAATTGACAATGGTAACAAAGATAAAATTATTATCTTATTATATTATCTTATTAATATACAAAGCCTTTGATCGACTATGACTGAATTTGAAGTTTTCACTTCACTGTTTTGATATCAGACACGCCATCAATAAGATTTGTGAATCTCATGTTCTTACCGTCACGGTAAGAATATGAAATTCACACATCTCATTAATTAAATTTACGCGGTACATGTAAGAAAGTAATGTGTCACACAATAAGTAGAACTACATGATTCGTACTTGCAGACAGGGGCATCCTTTTCCACAACACAACTTTCATGTTCTTTACAGGAATGTAGCAGTGTATAAGTGTTACATAGAAGAAAAGTCTGATTTTTTTCTGTTTCAGTTCCAACTGTAAATAGAAGAAAACGACCATAATTTAATTTGTTACCGTTTTACAGGACACACAATAGATTTTGTATTGGTCACAAAATATTTAGTCTTCATCATACTACAATGTGTGATATGTGAAACAAAGTTATATAAAGTTAAATAATTGTTGGTTTCAGTGTAATATATACTTATAATAATAATAATAATAATAATAATAATAATCAAATCTTTACTTAAAGAAGGTAGCACAAATAGACATTTATACAAATTGTCTATACAATGTACATCAATTAATAACATCCATTAATTACAGACAAACGCTCATGCAAATACATACGTTCACAAAAATACACACATGCAGATACAAACACTTTCTCACAGTCACACTTTCTACTTGGTTTTATACACAACCCTTACAAATTATAAAGTATATTTAATATGAATAAAGGGTTATGTATTTCTACCACTTATGATTCACAGACATTCAGAAGGAAAGCATCATAACAGAATAGAATACTTATAATAAACTGTATGTGTTACTTGTAAGTATATTAGTTTTGATTATGTAACAAATAAAACTTAGAATTCTTTTTAAACAACGTTACAGATCTAGAGTGACGAATATGCACTGGAATGTTACACCAGATGTGTACTGCAGCATATGAAAATGACGATTGTAATATATTTGTTTTATGTTTAGTAAAAGACAAGTTATTGTAATTAATGGATCTAAGATTGTAGATTTCAGTGCTGGAAAAGGTTATCTATTTACATATATTCATATAATTTAGAATTCTTTTTAAACAACGTTACAAAATTAGAGTGACGAATATGCACTGGAATGTTATTCCAAATTTGTACTGAACCATATGAAAATGACGATTTTAATATATTTGTTTTATGTTTAGGTAAAGACAAGTTATTGTAATTAATAGATCTAAGATTGTAGACTTCATTGCTGGAAAGGTTATCAAGTTACATATATAAATTGGCACTTTTATGTTCGTAGTTTTATGAACAACAAGCGCAATATGATATTTAATCATATTCAAAGCTAAGCATGCATGGCTCTTTTATGTGCAAGTTTTGTCTGTTTCTTAATATAATGCGTTTCATTCTGTCCTGTATTTAATTCTTCTGAATAGGGCAAGTTTTGAATTTATTTTAGCGATCACTTTATTCACTTGTTGTTTCCATGGCAGTCTGTTATCTACATAAACACCGAGAACGGTTTTGTTTGTAGTTTTATAAACAACAAGCGCAATGTGATATTTAATCCTATTCGAATAGCTAAGCATGCATGGCTCTTTTATGTGCCAGTTTTGTCCGTTTCTTAATATAACGCTTTTAATTATGTCCTGTATTTAATTCTTCTGGATAGGGCAAGTTTTGAATTTATTTTAGCGATCACTTTATTCACTTGTTGTTTCCATGACAGTCTGTTATCTACATAAACACCGAGGACTTTTTGCATTGAAATTTTCAATAGATCTATTTTCAATTGCAAGATGCAATTTAGAGTCTAGATATTTTAGCAACTTTTGTTTGGAACAGGACGAAATAATCATACATTTAGTTTTAACTGGATGAAGTGCCATGTTATTTTTCAAACACCAGATTTGTATAGAATCAACATTTTCTTGCAAAGTATTTTGATTTGTTTTCAGATCATAACCGCTTTTATGTAATGTTGAGTCGTCTGCGTATAGATCTGTTTTAATCTCCGAGATTATCAAAGCTAAGTTATTGATGTAGGGAAGGGATAATAGAGGGCCAAGTATCGAACCTTGAGGCATCCGTGAAGTGACATAGAGATAATTAGAGGACATATTTCCACATTTAGTTAGTTGCTGTCTGTTAGAAAAATATGATTGTAAGAAAAGTATAGTATTATCAGTGGAATGGTACATCATTAATTTTTGTAATAAAATATTGTGGTCAGCTAAATCAAACGCTTTGCGTAGGCCTAAAAATACAGCTCCAACATATATGCCAGAGTCTATATCTTTGAGCCAGGTGTCAATCAAATATGTAAGAACTGTTTGACAGGAATAGTTCTGGCGGAAACCAGATTGGTTTTCATGAATAATATTAGATATTTTACAGTGTTTATGAATTTGTGTAGCAATATGTCTTTCAAATATTTTTGAGAAAGATGGTAAAATGGAGATAGTAAGGGGAGCGGTGGTGTAGAGGTTTAGGTAACAATGTATGTTTTCTGGTAAGTGTGGTGTTTGTGGGTTTCTTAAATAAGATAAGCATTGTTATAACAATCCTGTTTTTCGGTGCAGCCGTTTTAATCTAGCATTTATCGAGGCTGACACTACTTGTCAAGTTAGAGCTGAGCAGGCCCTGTGAACGGTTTCACCGATTACAAGGTAACCAAAAATCATTTTTGGTTTTCCTTGTTATACACATTGTACAGTACTGTAATTATATTTTATTACTGGTATTGCTTTGTTTATTTCTGTTTCCATGTCTTGTCCTTGGTACACAATAATTTTCGATCTACATCATCAGATCATATCGCTTGAAGTCGAACAAAGCGCAGATCGAAATATTTTTATTGTGTCTCTCAAACAATTTATGTTGACCATGTGATTTTTTTTATTTAACGTACGTTTTATAATAAAACAAAGATCCCTGCCACCCATATTATGTTTAATTATTCGTTCTGTGTCGTTTATTAAATTTCGTCCTCTGCACATTTCGACCCGTGCTTTAGGTAAGGTTCAGCGCAAATCACGAAGGTCAAACTGAACGAAGTAGCTTACAGAAAAAGAGGAGGCGGTCCAATCCTTCCTAATAGGTGTCAAAATGCTAGAGTATATTATGAACAGGCTCAGTATGATCTTGAACCGACGGGAACACAGTCTGATCCCTATGAGAGGCTTAATCGGTACGACCTTAACGAAAAAGAATATAAGAAGCTACAGAAAATGGGCGAACATTACCATTTACCTACACTGCAACTTGATCCGAGTGAGGTATCCCTAAAATGTCAGAATCTCTCCATTGAACAAAAAGTGATAACGTTTATCCCGGCGGATATGAAGGTCAAGATCCTCAATATAAAAACATCATAACAATTAACAATATTGATATAAAAATGCAATCTGCTGGATATTTGTGTAATTTTGGCATAAAACGTGTAGAAGAATATAAGTGTGCTAGTGTTTTTATTTAATCGAAAGGCTAAAAGTTCAAAACCAAACATATATTTTACCGTGAGTATATAAATGTTTTATATAGGCTCACTGACGCCAATTAATTGTTTATCATTTGAGTTGACTTATTGGTGATTTGCGTTTGGTAGTTCCAAATTTCTGCCAGAAATTGAAAAGTGGTGCAAAGTTTAAAGATCCATTACTAAGACAAAATAAAATTTTCTTTTAAACCTGGAATTGTAACAGGGAAATACAGTTTAAAACTGTAAAAAACTTTACAATAGCCATGGAGTATTTCCCTGTTTGAAATACTGCTACAGAAAAACGATTGAATGTTTTTGTATTTCCTTTGATAGTTCTTGTCTTTTTGTCCTACTTTCGCTTTATTGTCAGAGATATACGTTGCTCATCGTTATAAGGAAAGTTCTTTTAACTATAATTTAAAATAGACATGTTTATTAATGTACAACCTATGTACAGCCTCTTTCTGGGAGACTTCTGGTCCATTACTAACACCAAATCGAATTTTCTTTTAAATCTGGAATCAGAACGGGCGTCTTTTCAGAAGGAAAATATGACATACTGCATTGAATATGACCATATTGAATTGAAAATTTCAGTTAAACAAAAGAATTAATACATTATATTTTGCCTTTTCAAAAACGAAAGTAGGTTTTCTCGTTTTAAAATATCTTTGTTATTTTCAAGAAATCTCCCAGAGAGAGGCTGTAAATAGGTTGTACATAAATAAGCATGCCTTTTTTAAAATTAATTGAAGAACTTTACTTTAAATGATGTGCAAAGTATATGTCTGACTGTTTACAACATTCAATAAAGCGAAAGTAGGACAAAAAGACCACCCAGGTCAATCTAAGCAAATACACAAACATTCACTCGTTTTTCTGTAGCAGTATTTCAAACAGGGAATTATTCCACGGCTATTTTAATGATTTAGAAGCCATGTTACAATTACAGATTTAAAAGAAAATTCGATTTTGAGTTAGTAATGGACCTTTAAAATTTTGTTAAATAATATATATCTAACACATACCCATCATGTTTGTTTTCCCTTGATATGATTTATCGTTAAATACATGTTTTGTAAAAATATATCAAAGTATATTTGTAGGTTTTAATTTGCTTGTGAAAAGGCATTATATTGATAGCCTGTCACAATCTAAACTTCTTTTTTTGTCGGACGTGATATGACTGTATGATGGAAACTATTATACTGTCCCTAGTGCAATATGTAACCAAAGGACACCAAAACGGAATAACTTTAATTTGAGAAACGGCAATAATTTCTAAGACAGGAAGTGAATCGATTCTAATTAACAAATGCTAAAGTACGAAATTAAAAGTATAATACTAATGCAGAAGAAAATACACATGTAAGATCGCTGCTGAAACTTGTTTGGTGAGATGGGTTGTTCATAAAGTTTTGCAATCAATACTGTAAGAAAGCAGACACCATCAATGACAAATATCGCGTGGGCCAACCGCGTGATTCATTAAACTCCAAACTAGATTTTTTGTAGCCTGATGACAGGACATAGAATTCTATAAAAAAACTTTTCCGAAACTTCAACATAAGCCTATCGAACCTATTTTAGACCATTTGCTGAAAACGTTTATCACTAGCGGATCCAGGGGGAGGGGCGCACCCAGCGCGCGTACCCTAAAATTCCCCAACTTTACATAAATATCTGAGTATAAATTTTTATTTTCTGTTTCCGAAATCGGTATCTTAAACGTATCAAAAACACGTTTGAAATGCAAGAAAATGCACGAAATGGCACCTTCAAATTTTTTTTTTCGGGGGAGCATGCCCCCGAACCCCGCTAGAAAGTGCCTCCCTATTTTTTAACCTCTGGCTACGGCCATGACATTGTTCATTGCCATTCAATTATACATGTTAATTATACACTCGCTCACTCCACCGCTATTTAGTGTTCGATTACTTAAAAACAATTAATAAAACACAGTCATAATTGCCGTCTTATAAGGCTTGAGCAGAATCAACTAATGACAAAAACGTTACGCCCCCCCCCCCCCTAAGACCAAATCCTGGATCCGCCCCTGTTTATTGCATTGTTTTCCGCTAAAATTCTTACCCCAAACACTGTCTGCCAAATTTTACTTTCACCTTTGATCTTACATGGGAAAATTGTCCCGTTCCTTGGTTGAATTTTAATAGGAGCCTTCGAAATTACACCTAGAAAATCTAACCCGTGTTACTATGTTTCATATTACATGAATAAACTACTTTATTCAGTCTTGTTTACTGCATTTACATAATCTGCAAATGTAGTCATCTAAAATAAACAATATTTATATGTTCTGATCTCTTATAAGGAGAAGGGAGTAATATTTTATTTCTTGCGAATGACTTTGGAAAGACTTTGAAACGTCTGTGTTGTAACTGCTGGTTTGTCTTCGCATAATAGCAACCGTTCATTTTTATCCTCGCCCAATTTATCCTCTGCATTTCAGACAGAAGAATATTTGAGTGGAAAAATGATAACATTTATGTTTTTGCATATACCTTAATTGTTTCAGACGACAACAGCTCATATACTTTAAGATACGATGTGTTTATATAAAATGATAAAAAGTTATGACGGACAACTTTTGTTTGTGTAATACTTCAAAGAAACAGCTCTCAATCTATCATTGAAAGCAGTCATGTTCGAGCCTTAATAACAGAAGTAGAAATTAAGAAAGACGAGTAAAACATCAATAAAACTCTACTCTAGTAGCTATTTAGGACATGGCAATGCATTATGTGAAGGATCGACACATTTTCAGGCAAAAGAACTGTAGAATATATATTGTCTAACAGTGTCTATATAGGATCTAAAAGAGAGTGTAATACTAGCCTCTTCAATGATAGGACTTGTAAAATAGAGCACACTCAGTGTTCCCACTCTCGTAAATTATTACGTAAATCACGCAAAAAAAAAAAATATCGCGCATATAATTTTCACCATGTGCGAGATCGCACGCGTACGAAAATGCCGAAGACGAATAGGTTCAGCTGGAATCCCCCAGTATGTTCTAAAGATAGATCATGGAAATTCTACTTTCTCGGCCAATCGATCGGCATAACTGTTGATGATTTACCGTTGACGTCATGAAACGTAAACGGGTTTCATATTTTAACGCTCTGGGAAATAATATTAGCACTTTAAAAGTGTGACCAATCTAATGGTACGGGCTTCGTCTGCAAAAATGTCGCAGTCAAAGCATTGTGTTTAGCTTCACGGCGAATAAAATAAATGATGTCAAACAAAAGTGAAGAGCTGCCATCCACGAGTACTGACAGAACTACGAGTAGAAAAGTTAAAAGTCGGAAAAGTACCCGAAACGATTTCAGAACAAGTGGTTGTCGCGGGTTGTAAAACTTTTCAACGGTCAGCCCTTGTCTTTCTTATAATTTTCATACCCCCAAAAATACTGAGTGGGAACACTGACACTTAACTAAAATATATTTGTAAGGTTAAGAGGATACATTGTTTCTGTCTAATCTATGACGGAAAAAATAAACCTTAATAAATAGTCTCTCGTAAAATGAATGGATTAAAAATAAGGCATGCATTGTGTTTGATCCTACAGTATTCACAAAATTTGAGATTCTTTTTTCTGTGATTTAAATTTTGCACCTTAATCTGTAGAAATAGTCAAGGTCATCGGTTATTTCATTATCATGTACATAGTGGTTTGCTGTTTGGAGACGCCCACAGAGTTTTTCTAGAATTTTGAGTGTAGCAATCAAGCCAGTATACGGTCGTTAGGTTCTAAGATTGTCATTTTTTAGATGGTGGCATTGGTAGTTGTAAACGTATGTCAAACGTATTAAGCAAAATTTGTGAAACTTTTGTTTTGGAGATTGAGGTATGTTCTTTTTAAAGAAGTAACTATGCTTGTAAAGAATTGTAATTTTGTTGATACCGGAAATATGAATATCAAGTTCTTGCATGGGCATTTAATTCTTATTGGCAATTTAATACAGTCGGAACAAGTAAAAACCACTCGCTCTAAATGCTGAAATAAAAGAAGATTAACAAACACAAGGTTTTTATGAAAGCATTTGATTTTCATCAGACACAGGCCATCAGTCAGCAGAACGATTCCTCCCGTAAATGCAATACCAACAGCATGGGCAATTGAGGTATGTTCTTTTTAAAGAAGTAACTATGCTTGTAAAGAATTGTAATTTTGTTGATACCGGAAATATGAATATCAAGTTCTTGCATGGGCATTTAATTCTTATTGGCAATTTAATACAGTCGGAACAAGTAAAAACCACTCGCTCTAAATGCTGAAATAAAAGAAGATTAACAAACACAAGGTTTTTATGAAAGCATTTGATTTTCATCAGACACAGGCCATCAGTCAGCAGAACGATTCCTCCCGTAAATGCAATACCAACAGCATGGGCAATTACAGTGTTACTTCAACAAGACTGATTTCAAAGATTTTATTACTATCATTATAAGGCTATACATTCCAAATTATTGCAAAGATAAAATATGAAAAATAGTATTAGAGTACGTCATCGTGGTAAAGCTTATATCTTGGTAGACTGTCAAGTTCTTTACTGATTATTCATATACATTTGTATTTAGAAAATATCAGATTCAATTAATTTTTTTGTCAAACGTGTATTTAAGCGTAAGTAATGACAGTATTGAAAACAGACTTCGTCACCATTTATTCATCAGAGCCAACAGACATTTTTCGCACTTTTCTATGGTTGGTTAGGTTTCGATATGGCAAACGGCACTTAAATCGTCTAAAATATTTCAGTAAGAAATTATGCAAAAATCTTCTAATGTTATAAAATGACAAAATAAAAGCATATAGATCTAGATTATGCATTTATTTATAGGCAATTTGAAGTACTAATGTACCAACATAAACCTTAAATATCTTTAAAAGTAATATGCTGGTTTATTAAAAAAATACACAACCTTCTCAATCAACCTTGCCAACTATCCCAGTAAAAAACAATTTTCCACCAATAAAAAGTGTTTTTATGTAAAATTGCAAGCCTTCAAATAATTATAAGTACGCATGTTGAGTGCAGTGTCTAAAACAGCAAAATACATCATATTGTTCCAGTATAACATTCTCTAGTACATCAGTGCCCAATACGTACAACTTACACATACTAAATGCTCAGACATTGGTATTATATAAATGATTCAAGGAAAAACTTTAAAAGTGTACATTGTATTGCTAAAAAGAAAGCGATGTTTAAGGTAATAAGTATACTTAATTTAATATATCTGTAAGTTACAATCAAAAGATAGGCCTGCAACTTAGATGTCACATATTATTGTCTATATAACAACAATACTGAAACGGGGAAAACAGTTCCTGGAAAGGCAAACTTTCACGGACGAATTGATCCTGAAATGACATCAAAGATTAGGTTTCCAATGCAATACGTACAAACAGCTTGATTGAAATTACTAGACCATGTAAAACAAATGAATGTGAATAAATTTTACAAATAATGACGCTACTCCTTGTGTTTTATGTAATTAACGAATGTCAGTCAGTCTCGTAATATCTTCGCCATGTGATGTTCCGAATAACGCTGATTTTATTTGCTTGATGACTTAACATACAAAGCAAGTTGCAATTAAACCGCACCACGACGTCCATTCAATTTTTGGTTAGGAACACGGGGAAAATACGACAAGCTTGCCGTTGGGAACAATGTTAACAGTCAGTATGATAAATTGTTCGTAAAGATAGGAAGATACAGCTTAATAACCTCTTTTGAAAAAGTCAAAGGAATCTACCGTAAAGGTATTATTCAGTGAAAGAGAGTGTTTTATATAAATAACCACCTCATTAGCATTGTGCTTACAAATGACTGGAAAGCCTACTTTGTTATCTCAATATTACTTTCATGAAAAATAAGCATAATGCAATAATATGCGATCAATAAATCCGGTTACACTAAAAACAAAAATATAAACAAAATACATGTACAGTTTATTAGAGTTTAAGCCCGATATAGACAAAATGTTTGTTTTTCACTTATTTTTTTCCAGTATAGATATAATAATCCGGGTGTGAATTTGATCTGAAAAAAAAGAAAAGATACTTTTGAAATATACGTTGTTCTAGATACATGTAGCATCATAAAACAGACAAAGTTACTTAATAGTCCAGATTAATACGGCACATGATTTAGTCTGGATGATAAGGCTCTAGTCTGTGATATCTTTGCTAAAGTTTTATGAAATCAGATTAACAGTGAATGCTGTAGATTGTGACTAAGATCTGATATGATCTCTTGTAATTTCCTAGGCTCTTATCCCATATTGCCTACTACATGGATCATGTACACTATGAATACTACCTTTATATCAAGTTTCGTGAAAATAAGATTCACGATGTGTGATATATGTAGAAAACTAAAACGATTTTATTATACTTTAAAGTAGTATCGTAGATTATCACCGACATGCGGCAATTTTTATGCATTTCATGAACCCATATAATGTGCTTTCATTACAATCAATGACAAAATACTTGTACTACTTGAGGGTTTTAACATAGGTTGATGCAGTGTATGTTTGTTTTCGCCCAAAATCTAGACATTGATATTACCTTCTGGTACATCTTTATGAAAGTCAAGAGGAAAATGTGACATGTGAAGAGATAAGGTTTCTTCTTATTTGATTCGTGCAGTAGGTTTTCACCTGACATGATCTTATCTATAGTTTAATAAAGGACATGCATGAGCAAACTTGTCTCAGATCTTAGTGTCGCACGAATGTTTTCCGAAACGATATGAGGCAGTGAAGAAATGAAGATGCTCGATTGCCGCAAATAATTCCACATTGCCTCTCTCTTCGAGGTTATGTGGAGTGAGTCTCGAGGGCGATTCATCTAAGTTGTAAAAACTTGTTAGATAAAACTAATATAAAATGTTGTAAACATGAAAACTTCCGATCAGACGGAAAACTGTAAATTGTTTAGAATGTGCAGACCTCTTGCCAACAGACATGTCAGAAGCGACATGACCTTGTTCATCATCCCTGTAAGTGGGATTATCTGCATCGCTGCTCTGTCTTGCTGCTTTGTTGTTTGTATACAGCGTTGCTCTCGGCATTTTTGTTAGTTCTATCGCATTTATATCATGGTATTGATTTTCTGTAGTGTTTGGCCTACGATCTATTGACGTATTGTTTTTCTTCCGATTGCAACAAATGACAGCGACCAATGCAACAATGACGATGATCAAAACGCCGCCGACAGTTGACGATATGATGATCTCTACCGAAAATAAAAAGACAAAACTTGAATGCGATTGAGATACTGTCCTTGGTAAAAATGTAACACGATGTCGTTAATTTGTATTATGAAAGTCCTCTGATCTTTTATTTTATCACAATTACTGTCAGAAACATACCAACGCATGAATTTTCATCTTTTAATATAAAATCAAATTCTGAGAAATTTCCAATTTTGTTGGCGGATGAAACTTTGTGTGCTAAAAACAACAATAAATGTACTGCGTCTAACACAGATTGATTTAAAATTAGCCAAACGATCACAGGCAAAACTAAATACAGAAGTAAATATTATAATTTTATAAGCTGACTGAATTACGGAATTTATTATGCAGATAGCTTTACAGGGAAAAATATTACAACACGATTGACATCATCAAATATATTTAATGATACAATCTAACTTCTGCTACACAACGGTAACATATATATTTTTCTCTGTTATTTTCAAATCTCTGATATTTGCACATCCCATGAGCTTTGTTTTAAAAACAATGACCAAGGTTTAAAACGTGCACAAGAAATACCCATAATAAGTTTACATGGAACATCAAAATATCTACATTCCGTGGCCATTTTCCCGATGTTTGAATTCAAGTTGAAACTTCTTGTTAAAACACTTTGGATGAGAGTTCAAAACAGTCACTTTAGTTGCAGGCCGATTAAATATTATTCAAATTATGAATATTAATTCTGTGCTGGCAATGGCTAGAAAAATAAGATATCAATTAGCGGGAAATATTAAATGTAATATATAAAAGCGCGACAGATGTAATATGTAGAATATTTTTCGATAATACCTAGTTCAATCTTTGAATCTTTTGTTGTTTTCCTGAAATGTAAATTGATTGTATTTTTCCAATTAAAAAATTATTAGTAAGCTGCGATCTACCTAGTTAGAAGAAAAATATTGTAGAGCATAACATTCTTCCTTAAATTTCAAAGAAGTTGTTCACAGCAATTTTGCTATTCGGCACTGCAAGTCAAACATAATCTGACTAGTTGCTTGTTTGCTTCTACAGTATAGAACACATTTCCAAGTTGGAAAATGATCGCTAGAGAAATTTCCTTTGACTCACAGGGACAGGAATTGCAACTGTTCATACGCATAACTTGCTAAATTGCTCTTTTTTTATTGTGTTTTGTCAAGTCTTTATTCCCGTTAAACAAAGAATTAATTTTAGTTGTAAATACACCGTTTAGCCATGTCAATGGCCATACCTCTGCTTCTACTGAGTCAAATCTAAACGATAATGCCTTATTTCGAAATCGATTGATTCAACTCTACTCCTCTGCAATCACAAAGAAAAGCCGACAAACACCGAATACTAATTGTGCTAATTATAACTGGATGAATTCCTTGCTCCAAACACACGATGCCAATTGCTTGATATCTTAAAATAGCCATATGTTTACAACATATACGTCAACACAGAGACATGTTGCCTAGTTTTGAAAGTTTTAAATCGCACCTGATGTTAAGAATAACTATCGAAAAGGAAATAGCTTTAGTCGATGACAAACTAACAAAGCATAATGAAAAATGGTCCTTTTTGACAGACTTAATCAAGGAACAGTAAAAAAATTAAGAGTTTTCTTTGCGTCCTCTTCAGAAATGTTTTTTTTAAAAACATATGGAAACGTTCTGATCTATTCTCATTAACTCTTAAAAACTTCTTTGCTACTTTTTGCACAACATTAGTATATGTGGCCTTTTTGACAAAAACATCACTTGACTTTATAAAAAAATGTTTCATGTACTTCAACGCACAAAAAAATTGAATATATACAACTATATAAATTATTTTGATATCTCGATATTATATGTTTTTGAGTACATGAATATCAGAAATAAAAGAGAAAAAACAACATATACCTCAAGGCCCAAAATCCGTGTGTATCTGATGCAATCACTTACATAACATATGGTGTATAAGATCACACTCTGGCAACTATTTCTGTAATGTTTCACGACTCTTGTCATCTGGATGAATGGGACACAGGGACGGAGGGAAAGGGACTTTCTTATCCCAAAAATTGTTTGGGACATGAAAAGATATCAAAACTTGTTAACCATATATATATACATAAATCGTTTTACATAATGCGATGTGAAAATGATTTGAAAAGTGGTGAAATCAGTAAGGGAATACAGTGTACTTAACTCTATGTACTTTGTATGTGTTTGACTGCAATGCTGACACAAAATACAAAATGTACATACTTGCATACAGGAGTATCCTTCTCCACAACGCAACTTTCATGTTCGTTACAAGGGTGCAAGGCCGTGTAACTTTCACAAAACAAAAAATCCTTATAATGATCCGATTCTTTCCCAACTGTAATGAAGACGGTAAGGTAATGTTTCAGACGCTCAAGACGACAACAGGTGATATTGTAAGAACAAAATAATAGTGTGTATACAAATCAAATGTTCCACGTAGTTCGAAGGCATATTAATAAGTAAAGACTCTTGCCATAGTAAGACTTTAAAATTACTGATGTATCTTTTTTACTATTTTGTGTTAACATATATCATTAACATTTATGTCTAAATGATCCTACTAAACGAATAGATCATTGTCATCTGAGACAATAGAACTGTTTTTCTTGCATACCCCCGGGGGAAAGTACTGGCGGATCCCGGCACGCTGATTCCTAGGGAAAGTACATCGCCAGTTTACTTAAGCGCATCCGACGTACTTTCATGTGTTCAACTCGTACCTGGAACCTTTGCTATTTCCGAGATTTGTTTCAATGCAGTTTATATATAGAAATAGTCATATTTTTCATAAACGTAAACAACGGTCTCATAAGAAGGCCGAAACGTTAATTGTAACAGGAATTTCATTTTTAGAAAGTGTTCGAATTTTCACAGGACGCAATAACGTTTCAAGTTCCGAAAATTGTTGGTAACGAATATCAATATAGTTGTGAAGCGTGAGTTGATTGCGAAAAGAAATGGTGCTTTTTGTGGTGTCAACAGAAAGGTCATCAAATTTTAGGAAGTATAGCAATAGGATCTATTCTCATTTCAAAGAACAAACCTGCATTCGTAAGCCATTAACTGAATTTCTTCCAAAATAGATGACGTCACAGTTTTTCTTGATAAGTGACGTCACTAGGTAAACAAAAACAGTGAATAAAATCAGTGTGGATGATATCGGCACATAAATCAAGAAAACAGGACATGCGTCGGGAGAATTTCCGTTAAGGATTTATTTAATATTGTTTTGTTTCACAACATTAATAAAGTACAGTTTTCGATGCGATCAAGCACTATATATCAAGCGCTAGAAATACATGCACAGTGGTAAATTTACGTGTGAACCTATCAAATTTCTACGCCAGGGGTTCAATGCAGGCAGTTATACTTAACAAACATGAAGTTTTCATTTACCGCTCAGTATAGTATTTAGCAGTTTTATCGTAGAAACTGCAATGAAAAC